>JAQFYB010004352.1:0-16524 GCA_034694085.1 Pogonognathellus longicornis
GAGTTCGGGCGGGTTCGGGCTTAAACTTTCCGAGTTCGAGTCGGGTTCGGGTCTGAAATTTTCGAGTTCGGGCGGGTACGAGTTGGAAAATATCTGCCCGTTGACACCTCTAGTATTTAATAGTGTAACGTAACTTATCCATTTAAATCTTGCAGTCTCTATTACTCGTGTAAGTAAAGTGTAATATTTAAATATATTTCCTATAAAGCAATTTTAAATTCAGATCAACTATATAATTATTTTTGAGGCTTAGTTTTAAATGAGAATAATCATTGAGTTAAAATGAGTTGATCCAGGATAAAATACGTTTGCAATTTTTAAAAATGAAATTCTTTCATTTGTGTCTTTTTATATTTGATAATTTGTATTGGAAACATTCCATGCAAATCATGGTTTACGTTTTAATACGTTCAATTTTTAATCAAGCAAATCAAAGGAAGCCCGATTTATTTTGTTACGATTTATCTCACAATATTACAAAAGTCCAGCAATCATTTATTCTAAAATTAAAATGTTCTTTACAGGGGTTTTGGACTAGATCGATTTGTATTCACTGGAAGTGGTACTATATAAGCTTATTAAAATGAACATCGTCTACTCATTTCTGATGGGTGTTTTCGTCACTAATAGAAAAAAGCAGAGCTCCATAGCTCAAGGAATAGGCCGACATTCAGAAGAAGAGGTGGTGGCACTCATAACTGCTGATATTAGGGCAGTCTCAAAAATCCTCGGAGACAAAAAATTTATTCTTGGAGAAGTGCCATGTGAAGATGACTGTGCAATCTTTGGAGTACTTTCACAGGCGGTCTGGGCTCTGCCTGGCTCACCATACGAAAAACTTCTTAACAGTATGATTTGCTTTTTTATTTATATATCAGTATAACGGAGTACTAGTTCATATTTACTTGATCAAATTAAAATTTATAAATACCTATATGCTCCTACGCACATACGATTTAACAATTTTAATTTTATTTTCAGATGAATTTAAAAACATCCAAGAGTATTGCTTTAGAATGAGAAATAAATATTGGCCTGATTGGGATCATTGTTTAGTTACATGAATCATTTGAAATATTATATGTATAATGTTAATGTATATACTGTATTTTTTTATGGATTAAATGAAATACACTATTACTCTATAAATATATTAGAAAAATCCAAAAATCATATTTTTTAGAGCAATGAATGAAAAATGCACTGATGCTTTTTCAAAATTTATTAGACCCAGCCGGGTTACTGCATTAAACACAATTTTCAATAATTCTCAACTAATACCTGATTGCTTACATACATTATTATGTAAACTTATTCGCTTACAGAGAATACGACTTTATATTATAGAATTGAATAGAATTTATTATTTTTTATATTATGTAGGTGCAGTACACTGGAGTTAGTTTATGACTACTTTTTATGGAATAGGTTACATTTATACTAAGCTTTCCACATTGCCTAATGATGATGTGATAAAACTTATTTGTTTTCATTATCTTTCATTCCGAGGACTCTTAAAAAAGCTACAAAGCCAAAGGATACACAATATATCACTGTATGCGACTGATTTTGAGACTTAAGTAGGTAGAAACAAAAACGGGTCCATAACTCAATGTCACTCTTCAAGGTTCATCATTGCTACTGCAATATAAGGTGTGCACGTAAAGTAAAGGGGCACTGTGATTGTTTGCTCATTAAGTTTTTGTGCACACTTTACATTCGGTATTTAAAGGCACTTGAGTTGGAGACATTATTATTATTGTATTCTAATTTTACATAAAGCTCCAACGCATCTCTTTATCTCTTTGGTCTGACTCCAACTGCATCACATCATCTTCTCATCAATATTTATAGGAAATATATTAAACAGCATTGTTTAAGAAGCTCCTCATTTGCAAACTGGTTTTCATTTAATGCACAGCTTTTACAAACAAACTTAATGAAAAAAAGATATCTATGTATCCAGCAGCCAGATGAATCTATGTGCAGTTCAGAATTAGCAGAATTTGCGTCTGCATATTGTGTATATTTGCTACAATGAATTGAATACCTACATACGCAAAAAAGTAAGCAAAATCAGGAAATCAACAAAGAGCGCATTTAGAGAGCATATTTCTTGCCCACATTCAGAAAACAATATTATGGTGTTTGGAGAGTACAACATAGAAATATCTTCCAAAATGCGAAAAATGGGGGGACACACGACACTTCAGAGAGGGAGTTTTCTTATCGGATTAATCGACATGGTAAATCAAAATATATTTTAAAATAAAAATTTTGACATACACACCTATCTACATCTTCAATTTAATAGATGAAATAATATTAATGTTCAACATTGTTTTAAATAAATCGAATCCAGGATTTGATACATTCAAAAATCAAATTGAAAAATCGTAGTGGTAGTTTGAAATCAAAAACATACTGAAAAATGTTAAATTTATAATTTTTGTAAATATTTTTTATTTGACTTTAGTAATTAATTTGAGCGAGTAATTTTTTTTAATCTGTTATGACTGATAATCTTAGAAGAATATTATAATAAATTTATTTTGCGATTTTGTTTGAATGAATAGTTTCAGGGGGTGATCCTAATAATCGTTGGAATTACTTTGGTAATCAATCCAGGATTCAACGTAACTAACTTGAACCCACTTAACCCAAACCTTCCTTTATCAGTCGTATCTTCCGTTGATTACCTTCACTCTCCCTCTAATCTGTCCCCAGTCTTATTATCAAATCCTGCTCCAGCACCACCTCTCACACCGCCTTCGCCTTCTACAAACTCTGGAAATGTGTCTTCATTAACTTCTATAAATCCTTCAAGTGTACCACCATTGGATCCCCCAAGTCCTGCAAATGTTTCTTCATTAGTTCCTACAAGTCAAGAAAATGTGCCATTATTAACCCCAACAAACTCTGGAATCGGTCCATCATTGGGTTCCACGAATCCTGGACAATTACCGTCATCGATTCCCACCAATCCTGGAGAAATACCGTCGTCGATTCCCACTAATCCTGGAGAAATACCGTCGTCGATTCCCAACAATCCTGGAAATGTGACGTCATTAGCATCTAACGTTCATCCTGATAATGTTTCGTCGTTGTCTTCGATAAACCCTGAAAATGTGTTAGGCGTAGCTTCTACAGTTGCCGGAAAGGGGATATCTCTAGCTTCCGAAGTTGCTGAACGTGGATCATCATTGGGTTCTTCATTTGCCGGAAATTTGCTATTCATGGTTGCAAAAATGTTTGGAAATGTGCCGTTGACGGAAATACTGAATATTGCAAGGGTTACATTTCTTGTAGTTGGGAGTCTCCTTCTTATTCTCTCCGCCAGTTTAATAATTGGAAGTCATCTCGTAAGTTTTATGCCCATTACTTTCAAAAATTGTTTTTAATTATGTAGGTAAGTGTAATTTTCAAATAACGATTAATTTATATTGTTTTTTTTTAAATTTAGGAGTCTACTTTGTTGATTTGTTTGTGGCTGATTCCAAATTGTTTCGTCATTGGAGTCGCTGGTTTTGGAACTTTAATTTGTTCATTTACTTTTCTATACTTACTAGCCGTCTTGTTGAGCTTATGTTTCGTTATTCGAGCGTTTCAGTGTTGGATTGTGATTGAACTAATCTCTAACATTTTTGTAAAGTCTCATGGCAGTTAATCAAATTCAGAAATGATGTATACCTATAATGTCATACTTAATATGAATAATAAAATAAGTAGTAATATTTTTAAGGAAATGTCGTCGGACAAGGACAATATTATATTTGTAATTCAAAATTCCTTAATTACATGTAAAATAAAAAACTATTACAGCTTATTTGCATTTTGTACCTCCGTTTATATGTCTCCAGAAATAGAATAATATTATCTGTAGGAGCAGGAGTAAATACATTGATTGTACCACACATCGTGTTGGTTGCCTTTATTCATTGATCATTGTTGCATATATAGAAGAAACTGACGAAAGTTTTGGAAATGAAATCATTGCAAGATATTTTGAAGCGTCACATTCCAGCTGATAATATCAACTTTGTACAAAGTTTCATTTCTGGTCCCAGATATATCAGTAATTAATAATTCCATATCAATTATGTCTCATTATACAAGACGCAAAATTTCATTAGATCAAATACGTGTACATTATTATATTAATATTGTTCTAATGGTACTTAAGTATGTTCAGGGAATTGGGGTTGCCTGTAAAAGCCTCCAAACAAGCAGAAAATAATGATTTTGAGTTGAAAGGATACCTCCGGCCAAATGTGACAAATAGTTTTAATGAGGATGAACATGTATAGCTTCTAAAGTAAAAAGGTATTATTTCAAAATGCTATTCAGAAACCTAGAAGTAGCCCAATTGAAGATCGACTCAATGCTTTATTAGAATTGGGGTAAGAAGCAAAAAAATTACTGCTATGTGTGGCAAGCGCGTAGCCAGGAATATAAGTTGGGGGGTGCACCGCAGGGTTGTTTAGAAAATTGATTTCTGTTGGGGCTAAATTCGATTATGAATTCATAATAACAGTGATGGAACGGAGTCAATTCCGTCAAAAGCAACTTAAAATGCATCAAATTCGCGCGTAGCGCGTAAATTTTACACACTTTTGAACTTTTTTTGACAAAATTACCTACTTTTTTAGATATTCCATGCGATCTGGGTGGTGCACGTGCACCCTGTGCACACCCCTTGGCTACGCGCCTAATGTGTGGAGTAAATGTATTTTGCTTTCAAGAGATGTATGAATAAATAATCATAAAACCACTGACTGTCATTTGTCTCATTGATGTCAAACATTATATATTGTAAGACATTTCGTTTAAATTATGACGGAAATTATTGTGATAAATTTTTTAGATATGCCGGTGACATTTTTCATACAAAAAAATATCTTGGGTCGAATTTGCAGAAGATGTAATTAGCTGTACTTAATTAGATGTATTTCGATTAAAGTATTTTTATTTTAACAATTTTTAACAATCAGCTAAAAATTATGAATACTTAACAGATCAGCCATAAAATTTGAACCATTTAGATGAAAGGCAAGAAAAATCACAAGTAACAATATTCCCTGAGGAGTACACGAAACAAAGAAATAAAGCAAAGAAAAATCGAACAAAAAATTTTCAAAATGAGACGATTATAGAATCTGGATATGCTTGAAAAACCGTTTTTCGTAGATTGGTTACGAGGCGTCTGCCCCATCATATTAGGCAATCCAGGGAAAATTGGTGACTGCATTTATTTCAACTTTACACCTGAATGGTCATCAATGCATTTATCGTGTTGTCGACAATCATCACAGCGAATGTTATTAGAAAAGAGGTATCCATGAAACCGTAATTGCCAATTTCATTGCGAACCGTTTTATAGGCATTGCCGAATTTGCGTGTCACTGGACGACTGTGATTTTTGCAATTCTCGAGGAATTTTTGTGAATTCGAATGCATCTGTGCAGCTGCTGGGTACATGATGAGTTCGGCTATCACATGGAATATTGCAATATTTGGAAACATGAGATATCCAGGCATAGCCACGTGCTTCCTCAAACGCAACGTTGCAAAATTGGCAATGACATGTACCACTAAAACCATTGTTAGCATTAAGGGCACCGCCCAATGCATGTGGATGTTTATCAACGAATTCATCAACTTGAACTCCATGTAGCGTCTCGTCAATTGTGGTGTGATGTTTGGTTGGAGCAAGATGACCTTGGTCCAGTAGTTGGACAACTGAAGCATAATGGCTGAGTTCATGAGGTACATAGCCATGGGCGCCATGTACACCATGAAGAAGTAGTACGCCACGCTGAAACGAATTAAAAACACAGCAATTTTGGCTACCATGTGCTCCCAAGGAATAAGCCAATTAATGACATCCAGAATCGTAGTGTCCTTCAAAATGGCCAAGAAGCAACCCATGCAAAAAGCTATGAACAGCATCCCTGGGACAAACGTGACAAGACTTAATCCAATTATGTCAATCTTCCAAGTATTCGGCTTTATGGCGTTCTTGAAATGCTCTGAATTTTTAAAATTAATACTGTTGTAGAATGGAGTTACTAATTACTAACTCTCATGAGCTAATTAACAGCATGGGAAAATAAAGTTCTCATGCAACATTTTTAAGGGCCGTGTCTACCTATATAGCCTTTTTTGAACGAATTAAATTATTTCTCTTGACTGGAGAATAAAGTCAAAATTCTGGCTTCATATTATTGTAGCTATATCAATAATATGAAGCCAGAATTTTGACTTTATTCTCCAGTCAAGAGAAATAATTTAATTCGTTCAAAAAAGGCCATAAAGGTAGACACGGCCATTAAATCAATGTATGTAGGTACATATTTTAAATGTTACAAAATATGTTCGAAAAGCAATAATAATAAATCATACGTAATATAAAATCCCCAACTTTCGAATAATATAATTGCACTTGTTGCTATTTATTTCCGTGTTTCTAAAGATTTAATATAAATTAAAGTTGTTGCAGAAAACTTTAGTACCTACTTGAAAACTTTTCATTTCATGACATTAAGGTCCTGGATGGAAAAATCTACTGAGTGACTATTGTACTCAACTGAAAGTATGATTGATAATAAATGAAAGTGCAAATGAAAATTTGTTTACCTTCAAACTTTTGATCTAATTCTAGGGCGAATTGTATGAGTGTGGGTAATTCCTCGTATCCATTTAAGACTTGCATGAGGTAAATGTAAGTGGAGACTGTGGTGGCTGCCATGAGGATGTACATCATTGTCAAGTATGCAAGACTTGCATTGGAGCGATGCCCTACAATGGTCGAGACAATCAAAACTACTACCAACACTGCATTTGCCACTCCATTGAATTCCCAACAGCGTATCTTCCATTTATTTGTGGTCACTGTTACCCTCAAATGATTTTTACATGATCTGAGTTCCCAAGGAACGAGGTAAAAATAACTGCAAAAAGCAAAGTACATCTTCACTGAGAGTACTTGGAGACCTGAGATCATTTGGAAAAAGGGAAAATTCGATTGGAATTCGAAGTGTTATATTTATATTTCTTCGTACTCGACCTAATTCTATCTGTATGTTAGCTATATATGATTCCCATTTTTTATTGGGGATTTAAACTGGTTGGAATAAATTGCCTTTTGTTAAATTGTTACAATTTAAAAGGACAAGAATTATAATAATCGATTAAGAATGATATACACACTATAAGTTTTTGACGAGAATTGGGCCGTTGAGTATAAAGAAAAATTTAGGTAAACAGAATTTCAATTTATTTGCAACGAGTATATTTTATCAGATTCTAAGTTTATTTTCCATTTTCATTTAATATTCCTATACCTAGGCCATTCAGTGACGCCGACACGCCTAGACTCCGCTAAAATGCCAACAAATATTTCTAAGCCCTATAGCGACTGCAGAGTTTATATTCCACCCTCCACATACAGAACAGAGTAGGTATATTATACATATACATGATTATACTACGACTACAATGACCATGTCAACAAAATACCTCATATTTAGAGTAAAGCTCTTTGATCGATTGGTAACAGTACACCACTACACCCATTCATAGAGTAGGCTATTATATTACATAAATATATTCATTTATATACAATCCTATATTATTATTATTTATTTAAATGTATCATCGGATATAAAGGAACCTGGGCACATGTCCGATAAACTGGCACCATGGAATCTGACACCATTGACAACTGGCGCTGTGAAAAGTACTTTGTAGCTGCTGATCAGGGTGTATTGAATACGTTAAAATGTTATAAAATTATAAAATTAAATATAACACATAAAAGCGAATGCGTGAACAACCCTTCTTACATTAACCAATTAAAAATTGAGATGAAATAAACTTTAGCACTCTCTTTAACTAAGAGCGTTAAAATGTTAAGAATTCATGTGTATTTAAGTGAGTAAGCGTCCCATTTCAACAGGCTGTGTTAAGATGTTAAGAAATATCATTTTAACGCGAAATAACGCTATAACATAGTTTTGGAACATGCATGCCGACATGCATGTTCCAAAAATATTGATCCAATCATCATCAAATTTTAGTCGCATAAATTGATTAGTGATACATCTATTTACATGTGTGCATGTGTTGCAGAGCATACGATATTTTACCAAAAAACTACAAAAAAGCGAAAAAATACGCGAGAATTTGAAGCGTTTTAAATTGATTGCGGCCTAAAAAAGCTCAAATATTTAGCGCTTCGCGCGATAATGCACACGTTTGTGCACTATATTGTTATTTTGCCCCTCACGAAGTGGAATCCTAAATACGGCCTTGGGAGTAGTACCGTCTGTTGCTCACGGCCAGGACAGGCATGTTACGGTACTGTAAAAAATATATTTTACCTCTTTTAAAATGTGGCACCGCATCTACCTCAGAGTTTAGAAACTGAGGTACCAGTGCAATGTTGATATAACGAGAAAAAACGCAAGAGTGGATTGCAGCTTGTCGACGAGTTCCACATTTTCTTCCAAGTATACTTTTGATACCGAATAATTCCAATCACAGAAAAATATCTAATAATTTAAAGAATGTGTGATTCTAAAACACAAAAACATGGTTTAGGTAAATATATAATTGGTTTTGACTCTAAAGATACAGGAAGAAGAGAACAAATAACAAATACAAATTATACAGTGCGGATCAAGCACTATGTTCTACAGGTCTTAACCCCCTCCTCGAAATCTGAATTTGTACTTAGATAAAAAGTTGTAAATCCCAATAAGAAAACAAATTTGCGCTGTGCAATAATTTGAATCAATTTATGTTGATTTTGTGCCAAATCTTTCCCATATTCGCATTTTTCCTTCCCCGAAATCTAGAAATTATTCGATGTGATTACTGTTGTGAACGAAACACCACCCGCCCCTGTCAAAATTCCTGGATCCGTCACAGGTATGCCCACCTATTACCCAATAATAAAATGTTATCAAATCGACTAGACATAGAGAAAGTTAAGCATTGTATTTTGTAGCCTACATAATATGGTGCATTTATGACAATAAGTATTTGCGTATTTAATTAAAACAATGTGTAAGAAAAAATAATCGCATAAACATTTACAAACTAACTAGCTCCGTTTAAAATACAATTATAATAAATGAATATTTTGAAGAATTGAGTTTGACACGCTATCATTAGATCAACATCATTACTAGCAGGCACGTATCCACTAAGGGTGCTGAGGGTGTTTAGCACCCCTAGATTATAAAAGCTTACATTAGATATTATTGTCTTTTTTGATCTTATCATCTAATTAAACCCAAAATAAAAAGTGTGTAGTTATTTTACTATAACATAAGTTAACGAAAAGTTGCAAAATTTTTGCGTTACGCTCAAATTTTAACGCATTTTCCGTTTATTTTAGCCCAAATTGATTTAATTTTTCGCTCTACGCGAGATAATGATCATATTTTTCCTTCATAACAGAATTTTGGTCTCCTCGAAAACAATTTCTTGATACAACCTTGGGCAAAAGATTAAGAATGATGGAATAAATAGACTATCGCATTATTCTATTTCAACATCAAGGCACCTCCCCCCATACTGGAATCCTAGATACGTGGCTAGTGGCTGATTACTAGATCAATAACTCAATCTAGCAAATTGGTATGTTCAGGGATTATACGTTAGTATTATTTGTAAATAAATTATACTCTAATCGTACTTTGATGTCTTTCACCTTTTCTTGTCAACAAGAAGGTTACCAAAGAAAAATGTTCGCTTGCAGCCATTTTTTTAATTTACAGTTTTACTGGTGATGTGGTAACTCTTTGCTCCAAAAATTACTTTTCCAAAGCTGAATTCAAAAACCATTTTGGGCGTTTATGGGGAAATAAATTTGGTCGTTGTAATGTCCATTCTAGAAGTTACTAGGCAAGTGAAAAACAAATTGAATTTCATCGCCATGAAAGTCTATTCTCCCATGGATTTGCAACTAACTTTTTGCAACGTGGGTTACTATTTCTGCTATGTTCCATTTAAACTCGAGATTGATCCTTTACAAAAAGGTTTCTCATTACGAATAAACAGGTTGCAACAGGTACGCGAATCAAACATTTATTTTATTCATTTTGTAAGGCTATTAGTTGTTGATATTTATATTGTCTAGTGGAAATTGAATAATTTTATTTCGTCTGTATATAATTATTTCAGGGAATTTTTATTATTTTGACGTTCTTGGAAATTTCGTTAGCATTTCCAGCAATGCATCAAATATGGATTAATCTACCATCTGCTCGTAATAAGACGTTTTTTAAACTGTCTACCTCAGTTATAAACGTTATATACATAACCATAATGAGATGCTGCTACTCATTTAAGGGCAAACAAGCTCTAAACTTCATCAACCATCTTTACAGGGATGAATTAGAAAATTCTTCTAAAAATCGAAAGTATTTGGTATGAAAGCTTCAATTTACTATAATACCTTTCATTATCTCACTAATTCTCAATGTCCTGCAATAGATTTTTATGAATATTATTTTGTAGGCATACACCGTGGGATGCGGTGCAATTTTCTGTTGGTGTTGCAATATTTACATACACTTTGCAATCCAAAAGAAAATGGGCGGAGTGACTCTTCATTCATTGTGCATGTTTTACTTGTCACACTTGTGTCCTTACTCTGTTCAAAACGAAACAAATTTCTATGACGATCCATTGTCCTTTATTATTTCACTTGCATTGGAAATTTACTGGCAATGCGAAGCGATATATTGGGACGTGTGTTTTTTGTTCTCCTGTCTGTTATGTCTCTATTTGGGAACTGAATTCAGAAAACAAATATGTCAAGAAAAGTCTACACATAAGGTGTGCTTTAATTGCTACTCACGTTACGTGAGTCACGTAGTCACGTATCTTATGTTGCAAAAAGAGAAAGCAAATAAATTACGAATTCGTTTGCATTTTAGGTGTTGTCTTTGTATGACTGCTTGCGGGAATTATTCATCAGCTTGAATGGTTTTATAAGCACATTGATATTTACTACTTTGGTGACGTGTCTTCCTACCCATGCTGTCAATTTAATTACAATCTTCGATTCACAAAGTGGTATTGAATATATTACAACATTTTGTCTTGAATCCAGCTACATCTTTTACTGGCTGTCAGCCGCTGAAGGAAATCATCGGGCAAGAGCAATACATATAATTACATACACACCGAATAAAACATTTTTAAAACTTTCATATAGTGAAAAATGATAGTTTGTCATTAATGCAAATTTTAACGTAATTTGTTTTTCAAATTCAAGATAAATTACATAAAAGAGTGGCTGTACCAAAGTAGAAACTCTGCAGAGATTCCGAACACTAAATTGGTGATAATGACAAACGATTTGAACTGGAATAAAGTCAGTATAGGATGCCGATTTTTTAATGTCACTTATGGACTTCTAGGATCGGTACGTTTAAGAAAACATTTGTACTGTTGAAGGAGCGCTTTAGAAAATTAACAAGCAGCTTTATATAATATAGATTTTCTTTTTTATTATTTTCAGATGACCGGACTTATTTTTACATATGCCATAATCATGGTTCAATTTTTATAAAAGATGTACCTATCTACATATAGAGCACTTTATACAGTTGTTTGTAATGAATGCCCCCTTACTCAGTACATGAAGTACCTATGTCCTCTTATTATTAAGAAAATATTCTTACACAATGAATTGAATTTTCCAATGTGGTAATATTATATCACATTTTTTATGGAGCACTTAATAATAACTTACATGTGTGAATAAAATTAATCGATACCGTATTTCACGCAATAGAAGCGCATGACACAATTAATACAACACCACTGGGACTGTATAATGGCTATAATCTAAAATTATAGTCATCCAAATCCTCATAATACATATAAACCCTCACTCATAATTGAAACCCACTGAGCTTTATTTGCTACATTATTTCCAAAATTACATGCCCAAAACGGTGAACCCCTGGGCTTCTATTGCGTAAACTACGATATAAATTATTGACGTCATTCAAATAGTTTCATGTTTATCCTAGCTTTCTTTTGTACAGTGATAAAGTTGAACAACAATCCACTATAAGCGACTGTGGATGGCCTTCAAAATTACATCATATGTTTTATAGTAAAATATATTATAGTATAGGCAGAAGTAAATTAGTCGACATATTATTATTACATTAAAAATGGCTTAGGGAACACAAATTTGTGTGAATGAATAAAAAATGAAACAAATTCCAATAGTTAAAGAGCATTTTTATCACACCACCTCTATATAAGCTCTGCTATATTTCATATACCCGACCAACACACAGTAAGAGTAAATATATGGAAGTTTTCACAATTTGAAATTAGGTGCCTAATACTAAAAAAATTAATAAAAAAAACTTTCAAAATGCGCATTTTCTGAAATTCATTGTTAAAGACCCTGATTTATGTCGTATAAATATCAACTGTTCGAGTCCCTATAAAATATGAATTTGTCTCTTACACATTGTTTATTTTCTGAAAATTCTAGAATTATTGCTGTAAAATTTTAATAAGCATTAACAAGTACGTATCCACCAAGCGCGGTTATGATGTTTAAGCACCCCTACCCTGATAATGCAAGTTTTAATTTAATTTAATGCATTTATAACTTTTTTTCAGCAATTTTGTTATAGAATAAGTTGTAGGGATGAGTTCTTGCTTGGGTTCTTTCCACAAGGATTCATTGTTAAGTGTTTAGCGATTGTGTCCTAGAACATATTGGCGATTGGATTTGCTATCGTCATTCATATGATAAATAAATAAAAATTCTTAACAATGCAAAAAAACTAGTAAAGCAAAACTTTGTTTCAATTTCTATTGATTTTGACCTTTTGGGCAAATTTAGCCCACATTTGAAAAAATTGATGCATTTCATATGGAACTTGGCCCCTAATTTGGTCAATTTTTGGCGATATAAAAGTTTGCTCAAGCTGTACTCAAATGTGTGACCTGGTTACGCCCCTGTAAATACGCCATTATTAATTGCAAATTACTGTTTCCTTTGCTTCAACTCATTGTAAACTTTAACATTGTTCATATCATATAACTCACATTTCATATAAACATAAATGTCACACATTGTGGATATAGTATACCTAATCAATATATGCATATAAACTTTTAAACATTACTTTTTTACCATACTTGTTTATAACTTATTTGTATCAAGCATAATAATTTTTTTATGCTGAACAATTGATATCAGTTATTTTACAAACACTACTAGCATTAGTTAAAAAAATGCACCACCTTTAATGGTTGCGCAGTGTACATAGCCTTAACTGACAAACGTATTTTGTCCTGGTCCGCTATCTCTCCCACATATTTTAGAAGGCTCTTAAATAAATCTCGGCAGTTAATGTCTGGATGTTTGGACACATTCACACAATCCATTCGTGTCAACCATTCAGAGCAGCCAGCCCAATGATATTTTCCTTGGTACTGCTGTTCTGCGTGTAAAATGAAGTCATCAGCTCTCCTCTTCATAACACACCACTCGGTGATATCTGAGAGGAAAGTTTCATAGTTCTTGCATTTCATTACATTGTCCATTATTATCATCCATCCGGAGAAAACTATCATGTAGTACATTATCCCTGAAAAAATATTACAGTATAGACATGTTGTACATTATAAGGTTGATTAAAATTTAAACTCTCCAGCATATACAATTATTTTCCGTAAAATATTTCACATTAAAAAGCATAAATATGAGTTTTTGATATAACCCAACGGGCAACGGGAGAGAACAATTTTAGTAAACAGTAAAAATAATTAAATCTGTGAAGATCACAGTAATAAAAAAAATCGATTGTCTTACCGCATGGCACACTATCACTGTCTGCAAATTTGCTGACAATCTCCAGGAGAGCTTTTGACAATTTTTGTAAATCTTTACAGACCTGAAGACAATGAATGGGATTTCCAACGAAGTATGTTTTAGAAGGAAAATGAATGGTTCTGCCATTAAGTGTAACGGATTTGGGAGAGTATTTGGAATCTCGGTTTGTCAATAAAAATACATAGAAAGCCCACATCCAAGTAAATTTTTCTTGACAATTGATGTAATGATTGGGGTGTAATCGCTTGCACTCTATCCGTTCTAGTTGATTATTTATTTGAATGTACTTATAGAAATATTCCAAAGTAACCTCTTCATCATCATAAGGCGAAGTTCCAACTGCGTTCCCACTATTCGCAGGAGTCCAGTTCAAATCGAATAGCCTTCCAACGTAGCCTTCGATATCATTCATATAACGACTGAAATACTCATGGGATGCTTCCCTTGCCCTGTTCACCAGTTTAAAAATATCTTCGCCACTAACAAGATCTTGGCAAGCATTACACTGCCAATATGTTAAAGAATTCCTAGGATCGATGGGAAGAATCACATGTGAGGGTTCATCTGGGTAGTCTTCGTTTTGTGTGTTCTTGCAATGGCAAGTTACTGCAAATATAAAACTTCCGAATTCACTTAAATCTTGACACAACTCGCATTTACATGCGGGTCCAAAATTTCTTTTCATTATTATTTGCCTCTGCTCTTGAGGTGCCGAAGTGGAATTGGAAGTGTTAAATCCATGACGTACAAATATTTGGTCACATTGTGTTAAATGGTCTGTTGCATAATATTTGTATTTCAATGTTCCACCAGTCGAACTTCTAAGATTTTCTGATGAGCATGCCATTGCTACTTTTGATGAAACCGAGAAAAGTAATACAAGTCCACACACAAGTATTTAGGACTTGTTTCAACTGAGCAAATAACAATTTGCTTACAATCTCTAAGTTTAGGGAGAATAAGATGATGTGTGTCAATCACTATTTTAGGTGGCAAATGGATTATAAATGAAATACATGAGCAAACAATTGTCTTCAACTATTTTAAATATATTCTGCAGAGTTATATAAAGAAGGGAACTTTTCCAGGAGCAATGTACCTATATATTATTTCTTCAGAGTTTTTATACTTTTTATGTTTAAAATCCAACGTGTCGACGTCTTTATTATTGGACATCGTCAATTGAATTTCATTCTAGATTATTTTCAACGTAATATGATTTAACACTAGCTCACACATTTATTTATCAGATACGTAATAAAGTACCTATGCCATTCTCAGGGTAATAATATTAGTGCTTATATATCATAAAAAGTAATTCTGCATGTGTCAAAATGCACAGGGCAGATTTTAAGTTAGTGTGATTATGATACGGTACGTGATAAGATTTAATATGAATGTGTTTGTTTTATATTGTTTAACACAATGACTATTATACGCATAGTCATAAAAGTTACAATCTTAAGTCACAATGACAAGACTCACATTATGAGCTGTAATATTATACTTTCCAGGGGAGGATAAATTGACAATAACTTTTAATGGGTATTTGGAGTCTTCGATTGTATTATTCTAGTATCTTTATTGTATAGAAGTTGTGTTAGGTACTTCAGTCAAATTCAATTTGTAGAGATTTATATTGTATATAAGCATTTGTAGCATCATTGAGCGTATAAGTAGCTTCGTTGGACAAATGCAGAGACAACAGACCTTAGACTTTACAGACATCGATAAATTAGTGTCATTATACTATACTGGTGTCATATTGCAGGTTTATTAGCTATCACGTTGTAGCATAGCAGATTAATATCTTCATTTCACTCTGTACAGATTTACTTTTATCAGACGGTTGCAAAAATAGTAATTTGAAGACTAAAATTTAAAGTAATTGATATTGCATCCTGTCATTAAGATTTTTTTGATAACAATTCAAACAATTTGTTTTGCATCGACAATAATTATTAATGTTCAAAATTAAAATAAAATGCACCAACAAGTACGGCCAGATTTAGAATAATGTTTTTTCTCAATTTATTTACCTTGTTGAGTATGTATAGTTATTCATATTTTTATGAAAGTATAGTATGTATGAAGGCTTGGAATTATATACACAATAACATATTACAGGTAGTTACACCAATTCCTAGTTTGCATTATCACTGTTTAAAGCAATAACTTACTGTCTTAACTGAAAACGGGTAGTATTCGGATTTCAAATTGTCCGGGACGGAAAGAAAACAAGAAAAGGGATTATATTTGAAGATTTAAAGCGATTTCAGGTGGTGTTCTGTATAGATAAACAGGTTGGGTCCCAAAATCTAAATATATTTTGTGTATTATCATTATTTTGTCGATAGCTCTGCGGAACCCACAAAATGCGCTATGAAATAATTACAACTCTTTTGGACGCAAGGGAAATCAAATCAAGACAATAAAGATTTGATTTAATATGATATGATTTGATTTGAAGGGAAGCATAATATAAAAAGGAAGAGTCTATTTATTCTAAAGTGAACAAAGTATATCTTTCTTATGCAATGTTTAAATTACATACCACAATAACCAGAGGCCGCGGAACCTATTTAGATGTGGGTGGACAGGTGGACAATGCTTATAGCCTACATAAACTATCATAGTCT
>JAQFYB010004353.1:0-16524 GCA_034694085.1 Pogonognathellus longicornis
AAACGTAGCGTAGTGACCGTGAACGTAAATTTTACGCTTACGACTAACTCCACGTCAGGTCAAGCTAACTCTCTAATGTTTTATATGCAATAGTAAAATAACGGTAGGAATAGGATGTAGTAGTAATGCAGTAGGCATTGTATATTGCATTTGTATAGAGGTAGTCTTTCATTCGGAGTTTCCATGCCCAGTTGCAGAGTTGTAGGTTAGGTATACTGTGAGGGAGTTGGTGGTGTAAGGGAAAGAGTTGTGCAAACTTATTCTTGCTGACAATGAGATCGTAAGACAAATACTAGGTCGGAACTCCTGGCTGCCACCAGTATTTGCGTTCCGCAATTCATGACAGAAAACTACTATATTTTTCTCTAGTTTTGTCTCTAATGGTTTTATGAGCTTATTACGTACTTACCTTTGTGTGGGGTTATACATACATGCAACATAGTAAAAAGTAAATAGCTCAAGTTTTCTTATATGGTGTATATAGTGCTATGTTATAAATAAGTGAAGTGCTTATTTTATTATATGTTGTGGAATTTGATACGTATGTGTAGCATTACAATATGTGCATAAAGTATATTGATGCTCAGATACATCCAATTTAGCCGAGTTGCTAAATAATAATATGATGTGTAATATGAACTTTTAACATTATAGCGTCCGCATGATATGTATCAGTATCCTTGTGTTTACTCTGCATTGTATTATACTGAGAGTGAGTTGTGTAACAGTTTGAGGTAGTCAGGTCTCAGTAAAGGATGATACACAGGTCAGGTATGTATACAGATGCTGCAATCCTACAAAAGCGAATGATCGTACATTGTACATATAGCCAAGCATATTGTGATCTAAAGGTGATGTTACGAGATTTGATGGTATAGGTATGTATTTGAGCATATCGGGATACAAAATGGTAACAGTATCTTCAGTGTGTACTGCACTATTATTTGCCCTTACTTTCTCTCTCGTTCTTTCACCAACTTTCCATTCATTCCCTCTCAATCTTTTCCCTGTAACCTTTACCATTTATTATTTCCGTATTCACCCACTCTATATGTAGAATGCGGTAACGACTTGCTATAGAGACACTCCTAGTTTTCTTTACCAGCCTGGAGTACATATCGTGTTTGCCGTAGCGTGCTATTATTACTATGGCATCTTCTATCTTCACCCATGCGAGTGATATCTATTTCCTAGTATAGACACTAAACATTCTGCCATTATTATATCAGACGACTTAAACAACCGAATAATCGAAACAATTATACTTTTCCTTCTTTCCTATCCTATTCACGGGCAAACTTAATTGGCGTATTTCATCCAATACTCTAACTTATCTCACATTCCTCCTCAACCATGACCAACAATAAAATCTGCTGGTTTCTCATAACTTTTATTAATAAATAAGCTATTTGTGGTACAGACATTATCGGATAACAGCAATAGCAAATCAAGCGATAAATATATAATGTCGTGATTACTGTTACTATATACCTACATTTATGTTATTTCTGGGAATACACTAGTAGGGCATGTAAATATTTCTATGGAAAACTGAAAGCATTCTACTCACTACTATTACGATTCTGTCTGTGCACACAAAATTAGTTTTCATTATCATTGGGGTAATGGGATATTGTATTGTATTGTATTGTATTTATTGTCAAAACCCTTTCAAGAAGGTCATTAAATTGACAATTTTAAAAATTAACATAATGTTCATTTTCATAATAGCATGAGATGTATAGATACAGTTAAATTGTTAATTAGACATGAAAATTGATAACAGACGAGATACATGAATAGTTACATACTAAGGATACATTACACTGCATTATAATTGTTTAAGTTTTCGTCGCTGTGTAAAAAATAAAAAACTGGATGAAAATACAATATTATGCAAAATTTATTCACATGTACTATTGTATCATAATATAATAGTATTTCGTGTTATATATTTTGTAATTGTAAAGGGTATTTATTGCACAGTTGTGTATAATGCACTTTGTATAAAAGATTATATGGAATTGTATAGCAATGGATACTTTATTAAATTATGCATGCACTTCCACTCAAGCACTACGCCCAATTAAACTTCAAAGAATTCTCAATCGCTTTTCAAATTACAATCTTTGATTGAATAATTTTTCATATTGCATTTGTCCAAATAATCAGATTTTAAACGGTACGGTATACTTAAACGGAATACCTTTTATTTCGTATATAATATAGAATGAAAGGAATTAAATGATACTTACATAGACAATAATTTCTTTCAATGGTGTTTTCAAATGACATTTTTTGCACCTGCTGTTTATTCGTGACGTGTAGTATACTGGAGTTACACTCCTGTCCCCGTTTATTGAAATTGATGTTATTGAAACCACTGTTGGTTTGAGAGCATTACTCTTTTCTCTTACTTCACAAATTATTTTCTAAAATAAACTACCTAAATACTTCTACTACACTTTACGAACAAATACACATCTACGTCCATGTCTTTGCTGAAATCAATAGTTAATATTTTATTACAAGTATAGTCCAATAAATAATTGTGAGCATTAATTTGCAGCGTTTCAGTAACATCAGGTTGTATTTGAACGATTCACTGTATAACATTTACATATATACCGTGAGGCAGAACCTGTTGACTAAATACATTCAAAATCAGTGTAATATGGTTTTGCTTTTTACATGAAACCTTTCAATCTGTTTTGGATGCCGAACCATATGGACGATAAATATCTCTGAATCGTTTTTGTAATCGATCTTCTTATTATGTTGGTTAAAATACAGGCTATAAGAATTGAAGAGAGTGAATCATGAATGCATAGTATTTATGTAGGTACAAAGGAGCATAAAGATAAATCTAAGCCGAAAAATATCTTTGTGCTGTGCAATGAAAGTAAATATTTGAATCGAATTGAATACACAATGGTATTAAATATTTTTGATGTGTTGTTAACAATAATATTTTGAGAACTCGTGTGCCCAATAGAATGCAGGGCTCTAAAGCGTGTGGTGTTTAGGTTCAATGTTCAATGAAGTACATTTTGGTGAGTATAACAAGCAAAGGCAGACTGTATGCATGAAACTAAACAAAGAAAAATCGTAATACAGGCAAAGGGCACAGGCACAAATAGACACATGGAAATAATGAAAAAGGGAGGGACACTTCATATGAAGCCCTAATGGTAATTAATCGTGGAAAAATTATATGCGGGAGAATGATTGAAGTCAACATGAAGTTAATGTCCACATTAGAAAGGGTCTGACTATAAGCAAATTGTGTAAAATCCAAGCAAATTGTCAACAGATGTGGATTTTTTTACAACTTTGACGTCACCGTAAGGAAAAAACCGGTGTTGATGTTCTGCCACAACTACTGAGATTCCATGAGGTTATATAATATATGAATGTAGCAGAACCTTGTGTTAGACGAATGACACCAAGCAATGTATGTATCCACATGCACGATGTACCATACAACTACAACACAAGACTACAAGATTTAGCATACTTTACTTACATACACTTTGCTTCACTATTATTCTCTCTGCCTTATGTGATGTCTGTGATGTAAACTGCTTTGTGTGTAGTTTCTACACAACTCTTTGCTGTGCTTAACTCACACAACAATTCAATACGTTTTGGCTCCAGCCACAATCAGAACATCCAGTTTAAGTTTAGTTGTGTAGTTGGAGTAATAATGCCAGGTAGATTTGCTTCTCATACACAGCTGAACTACTAGCTTAAGTCTACGTGATGTTGTAAGACTCCTGTACTGTGTTCTGTGCTTTGAGTAAAGCACCTTCTTATTTCTATAATAGGTTTCTCCAAAAAGCATAACTCTTCTGTTCCTAACCTGTATATATAGTACCTGATATGATTTAACCACTTACCTTTCCACGCGCACTCCAGCAGCCGACGTACTACTGTAAAAAATTTATGCACTTTTCATTGCTATGCTTTATTAGGTTTCTTATGTCATTATATTAGTTTCAACTTAATTACTGTGGTATACTACATGGAATTGATGTCAAGTTATCGCAATCTTTACAAACTCCAAGACAGGCACAGGTATGCAAGTAAACGAACTTAGATACAAAATCAAAAATTAGTTTTACAACAGCGTATCTTGATTTCCTCCGATTCCTGGAAGAGTAGGTACGTCTGCCCATATATATTCTTTGCAGTCAACCATAGGGACAAAATCAAATGAAACCCGTAATTTTTATTTTTACTGTATAGTTGGCCTCTTCACAATACAGTTTTTTTAGAGACAAAATATGTATTATTGTACTATAAGCAGTATTATTCGTTGATATTAACAAATGCAAATCGCCTACACAGTCAAAGGAGTTGTAGCTATTATATGTTTTTATTTTCGGAGATACGGAATATAATTTCCAATGTAATCATGAACTTTATTGCTACTCCACTGAATCTCAGAATCTCCCCCGCTCAATTTGTGTCCACATGGGACTTAGACCTGGATAAAAATTACTTTTAGACTCAGATGCAAAGTCAAAGATATGTATGTTGAATATCTCAAGTGAATTGTACGTCAAATCAAATCTAATCAACTTATTTTGATTTTTATGGCCTACAGCTAAAATATCTTGTCGATGTTGTATATGTACATACTAAAATATAATATAGTAAACAAGTTTCTCAAAATTTGTTAAAATGAAAGCTTGATCCTTCATTGAATCAACCTTCTTGATGCAGCAAATGAATAAACCCAATTGTTGAAATTCAATAAAGCATTTCAAAATTCAATAAATTTCATTCTTAGTTTATCAGTAGCAAAAACATCCTCTTGTTGTAACTGTAAATATAAAAATCACAGCCCGAGAATGCCGTATTTTTATTTCGAGTACAAATAGGATGTATGAATGAAGCATTTTATTTTCATCATTCAAAAATATCCACCAATTTCATCTACTACTTATTTCTCAGTAAAAATATCTTATTCACATTATCAAAAATGGACAGTTGAATATATTTTAGAATGCATACATTTCTGTGAACAAAATGAATTCTGGTCTAAATTGAAATTTGTCGTGGGGGACTGCAATAAAAATAAAAAATCATAATAATATAATGGTGCATAAAAAACAAGTAGTGTAAAGTCAAGTAATTTTGTTAATATTTTGTTCTCATCCACTTAGAATGATGGTACTATAATATTATTATGGCGAATACAATTTACTGTAAGAAACTTCAACCACGCTCTTACGAATAGCATATCACCCGAATATTTGTCTGGAGAATTTATATGAATCCGACGTTAACAATGACGAAATGGTTGAAAGACAAGCAAAAGATGTTATGCGATCTCTCTGACATTCTAACTTTCTGGTTTGACATTATTCCATATTTATTATGTGATTTAATTGAACAGTAGAGATTGCAAGAAAACAAGCGCATCATTCAGTTGACAATCGGAGTTGTCACTCAAAATACAAAATGCGTGACACACACAATAAAGAGAAGTGTACCTATATTAATACAAATAATAGAAATAGTATTATATTACCTAAAAAAAACCAACCCAATAATATTTTCGGTTATTGTTCGGTTAATCTAGATACTGGCTTTGTGAGTATAATATATATAGGTAGGTAGATTTACGAGAATAATGAATGAGAGAGAAGCATTAACTGTTTGTAGCCACACTAGACTTGCATGTCGCCGAGTGTAAGTAAAACAAGCAAAGCACTATATACTTGATTAATAGTGAGTAAACAGATTTGCTAAGCCGATCATTATATGTAGCAGGGAAAAAACTCTTGCATCGTGTGAGTTATAACTATACTATTATTGTGAAGAACAAGAGCGACAGGACAGGAGGGGCAGTGAGTGAGGTTGAAGCTTTCTGCTGGATAAGCTGTAGCCGTGGCAGTTCCAGTTTCACGAAAGCGAAAAGTAAAACGAAATTGCCATTGAATGAAACGTAGAAAATTGTAATAATAGTTCATGACGCTCCATTGACGCAAAAGACGACAACATTTGTGATCGATTTTCGTGCAAATATAGACATTCCACTGTTCTTATTTTTAGAAAATGTAATTTTTGCCCATTCAAGTGTTAAAATATTCACGAAAACGCGGAAACTGACTTTCAACTATGATATTCAATGTAGTTGCACGCGAATTAAGAAATCGCAGTGTGATTATTATCCAGAATTAATGACCACACTGATAAGCTTTCAATATTAACATGCAGTCCCTTTTGACACATGAAATTTTACTTCGAAATTTGTGTTTGTGTACAAAAGCTTAAGTCTGCTCATTCACCGCGTATATTGTAATAAAACGAACAATGTCTTTTAGAGGTTTATTTTCATGACCATGAATAATTACAATCGATGTAGGCTAATAATTTAATAGTGCCGTTGATTTGTTCGTTGTTATGCATCTGGTGAATTGTCCGTGTGATTCATAGCAAGGAAATAAGCCAAAATCAATTTCTCGTATATATTTCATGAGGTTTAAGTTTTCTTTTACTTTTCATCCATGTGAAAGTTAAGTGATCCATTTATGAATAGTTTTTTTTACACAAGTAGCATTTAATAACAATGGTATTTTCAACAACATGAGAATGTTTGCTCATGCTCTAACACTAAGTAGACAAAAGAGCTATTAAGTATATAAGAGCATGTTGTCGGTTTACAAACTTTCATTTGAAGACTACAAACACTTCATAATCTTTCAGGTACTAACATCAAAACCAGACTGCGAAATCTAAAGCAATAAATCCCTGATTTTTTTTATCATTGATGTTCTGATTTGCTTTTTATTAGCTCTACCTATTTCATAGCAATTGTATGTCTCTTGTACAGAGTTTTTTTGCAAGTTTTCAATCTCATGCGTTATAGCTAGTAAACAGTTCTTATAAATACAATATGAGAAGAACTGGAAAAAACTGAATAATAATAATAATAATATTTGATAAGACAGTTCTTTGCATGTATAACAACAAAAGGTACACACACAATAGGATGTCTTGCCATGCCATGCCACATCACAGTCATCATGTGTGTTGGTGTCTTTTATACATACATATATACTTCTTACTTGAGCCTGTTTCAATTGCCAGAACTGTAACAAAACTAGAAGACTCCACATTTTTATTGTAGAACTTCTGCTGCTGCTGTTGATCTTCTCTGTTGTTCTGTTGAGCACACGTCGGAGACGACGACTACGACGAAGATTAGTTCATATAAATATAAGAAGGTAAAAGCATATAATAAGATTGGAGCTTGGTGCTGTTGTTGTGGATGTGGATGTGGAGTGATGAACTGAATGTGCTTTAGGAAGAAAAACACAGATATTTGTGTGGGCTTTTTCATAGCAAAGACTCCAAGACTCCAAACACTCACTCTCACACAGTCTGAGACAGAGTTCGTGTACATGTCTATCAACTTCATATACCTTTACATGTGAAATACATATTTCCCTTTGCTTTTGCTTTGCTAGCTAATGTGTACGAGAAGGATGCAGCTTTTGCAGATGGTTTTAGTGTGTAACTGTAATGCTATAGTTGTATCAATCTGAGAACACTGAGTGGCTACTAAGTATATACAGAGTATAATAATATGAGTGCTTGAATGCGTTTGTCTCGTCTCATTATCATTTCTTCTGCATATATCTACAGTACGTAGTGTAAAAGCACAAGTGCCTACTATTACAACGCTACAACTTACGTGGCTAAGTACTGTAATGTATGTATGGTGTATAGAAACTGGATCTTAAAGTTATTGTCGTATTACACGTTACATTTATTTCATTAGCAAACTACGAGTATCTGTACGACGTACTGAGAAATGCAGCAATGGACTTGTTCTTGTTCTGCACGAGTTTCCTTGTGAATCTCCTTCTATAAATATGGACATTAGCACAATAATAGAAAATGATGCAGCAAAACATGAGGCAATGTCTTATGTATTTGTATTTGTTGTACAGTTTGTAGTTTTTGAGAGTGGATGAGTGAGTGTTGTGATGGAGCCTAAAATATGAGTGAAATGCCATGCACCTTTGAAATGGTTTTTGGTGGTGGTGTTGTATGTATTAGGAGTGTGTATGCTGGATTTGTAATTTGAGGGTGATCTAAAGATGCAGTTAGTTATGTATTGGTGAAGCATTTGATGGTATGGAGCAGGATGATGATCATTGATGAGGTATGGTGGTTGATGGTGGAAGGTTGATGGTATAGAGTGTCTGTTGAATGTAGACAGTAAATAATCGTTGACCTGTCTTCCGGAGGAATCCTTTTTCTTCAATGACGTCACTTAATTTGCATATAAGTTAAGTTTATAGGCGTTGTCGAGTAAAGCGAGAAGAGAAAAAGAAGAAAGGCCCCTTGAAAACGCCCTACTGCATGAAATCACGGGTCTCTTGATCACCAAGATTTTTGCTCACCGTATGGTCATAAAAATCAGCGATTATCATCTGTCCAGTGATCTAGCAAATAAACTGACACTTCCATTGTAATCTGCTTCTTGAAAAATAGCATGAGTCTGAAAATCAATATCTACGTTTGTAAGTGAGCATGGGAATGTGAATTAAGGCAGTTTTCCTATATTCTCGTATGTAGAGTAGCTTGAAACTTTGGAAGGAATGTAGCACATTGCGTGTGCTGTATATATATAAACAATATAATTATTATGTAATGGACTGCATGTATGAACCATATTCTTCTGTATATATTTGGTCGTGTTCCTCACAATGTGCTGTTCAAGAATCAGGTACCTATGCCACATGACTTTTGACTTTACTCTCTTGTTGTTGTTGTTGAAGTGTAGTTTAGTGGTAGTAAAGTATATGATAGTGCAATGCAGTGTAAGAGTAACTTGCCTTTGGTTTTTGAGCGTTATGAGTATTGGTTGGCTATAGTGATCTTCCTAGTTTACTAGCTATTAGTTAGCTTGTGTTATGGTGCAATTGACTTTGACTGGTTTACCTTACCTTTATTTTACTCTCGTTGAATTACTATATACAGACAGGATGATCTTTTAATGGAGAGTGGTATGGTGGAGTGGAATATATTGTAGTATGCATGTGTTTTCATACATGTCCATGCTGCCGTTGTTATTGTGAGTACATTCACTTATATGCACTAATAGGATATGAAAATCCTTCCTGAGCATAATACGAAACCTGATCCTGATTATTTATTAATGCTGTTCTTGAGTTGCTCCGACTTATGTATACCGTATAAGTAAAATCACGACGGATGCTGAGACCAGACTTGGTTAGGTGGATTGCATTTGTATGAAAAGAAAGACAGATTGACACTGAAGCGAGAACACGAGTTGGTATTATTTGAAGTACACATCTTACTCTTATTTTCTCTTTTTACATCAAATAGGTACATCAAAATAAAAATCACATAATGATCGAAAACATCTTGTGCAGGTACAACGTTTCCAAAGATTGTTTGTTATTTTCGAATGTTTCTATAATATTAACCATTCCCAATAAGAAACAGAAGCTTCAGTTCAATATAACATACAGATAGAAGGATTTTTTGATTCAGTTTCCACAGTTTATATGTACTAACAGTTTATTGTTGCATGCAGTATCATGTAACAGTGTAACACAATAATAATAATAGCGCACGTCCAATTAACTGAAATGTATTCCATATTACCAAAGTTAAGTACAGATCCGGTCAAGTATTTATCCAGTAGCACCAATCATACACAACGGTGTACTCAATATGTACACGTAACACCAAATCATATCAAGTGTTGGCATTATTATTATTATTCGACAATTAGAAATCGTACACAGATACATTACAATACAATTCTTGGTTTACATTCTAGATCTGTAAATTGTTAGCTATTATTATTTTAGATAGACATAGACATACACAGATGGGGAGACATGAATACGGTGATACATGACATTTATTTTCGTACATCATTAATCATTTATATGTATATTATAACATGTATATAGCTGGTCTTCACACACGCACACAAGGACCATCCGTCAAAATCTTACTGTACTTCCAACAAATAATTACCATTATTACAAAACATAGCTCATGCACAATTGCGATCAATTTCATCATTAGCAGCCTGAATCTTGTTTTTTGGACGACAAAAGAAAATAGTCAAACTGTACAGAATGATGGACAAAGAATAATTTAATTAAATCTACAAAACAGTATCGAATGACACCAATTTACAAAATCATTATAACATAATAATAAATTAACACTGTATGATGATATAGATATATTGTAGTTACATTCTGAGTAATTATGATATTCTTATTTCTTATTCGTCTAGTTTATTTCATTTTACATATTATGATAGTGTAGCACACCATTTGATTCTTTTACCTTTAAACCCGCTCAAATTTACATACGTTGTATTTATTCGTTGTAATCATCTTGTAAAAAATACAACAAAAAGATTCTCTAAATAAATTTTGGCTAACCAAAGAAATTTAATTTTTTAATACATGCATCATTTTTAAGCTATATAGTCAATACATTTATCAATACGTATCAATATACATACACCATGATACACAACGTGTCGCAACTATTGGTTCTTATGAAATTTTTCACCAGTTGACAATATTTTTAGTCGCGCAGTAGGTAAAATTTAAAAATGGTACAAGATGCTCATGAAAATGTTTCTGTATCGTGGAGTGGAGTATAGGTAATTCGAGTAGTTGTAGAAGTAGTAGAATAAATTTTATCGTTGAGTTGCAGTGCAGTACAGAACTGGCACGTCAACATTTATTCACAGATTACAACACAGTGTTGCGCTAAATGACCACACATGTGCTATTAGGTATTGTATAGATAGGGCATCGTTTTACGTACAGTTTCTAGTCAATAAACATTTTTTAGAGTAGAGTTTAGGCCAATAATAGTTGAGCTCACATTTGAAAATTTCCCAGTAAGAATAAGACTTACAAAAGAGCATTTCATGGTGCAGTCGATTGTTTTATAGATTTAAATGCCATTTGTGTGTATACATGTAATGTAATATCAATTGTTTTCCTACAATTCTTTTTTGGTTCTTTGTGTAAAATAGTTTGCGCAAGTAAATATAGTGAGTTCCACTATTGTATTTATACAGCGAATAGTCACCTTATATTATGTATGTAATTATATAATGAGGTAACGCAAAAATTGCACGAGGTCTGATTACATTGTATATAGTGTGGTACAGTCCAAGAGTTGAAACATTTCTTTCTCACATTACAATTACTAGAGTAGAAGTCGAATAAAACGATTATAGAATAAAAATTTGTAAGACTCATGAGTTTTATAATTATCATCGTGTAAAATCCTAATGTTTGCCATTCTGTTCTGTATCTCGCTCGATTACACTTAATAATATCGGAGTTGTAGCCAGGTGGAAAGACAGAGAGAGAGAGAGAGTTTTAACCTGAGCTCCCTGCATTTCTCTTTATGACAATATTATACTTGTACTTCGTGTTAATAGTATTTTATATTAGGTGTATATAGGTCTATTGAGGGCAGATCATAATTTGGTTGTATTCACTACGCGACTTACAGCTGAAAACAAAGGTCTTAACGTCTAAAGTACTTACATGAGAAAGTTTTGATAGACTATGTATAGCTAGAACTTAATAGCACCATAATACTAATAGCTTAACCAGGCAATAATGAAAAATAGTTTATGACGGGACAACGTAAATGTATAAGTACTTTTCAGTTTCTTTGTGCATTAATTAGTGCCCAAATCGCTACTTGATTTGATTGCATTATGTAAAATGAAGCAAATCTCTGGTCTACATTTCATCCTATACCTAACAGTGTAGGCAATGAGGTAGTTGACTATGACATTTTGATGTGACCACGGATTATTACAGTAGTACAAAGTTCATCTGTTGCTACACTGTCTGTTTTATCCTACGCCCGGCATTTAATCAAACCAAGCAAACTGTATATTTATCTTGTGCATATGTATTCTGTCGGGCAAAGTAGTAGATATCTGTATAATGAATTTACTCAACAATCTGTGTATTTGTGATGTTGTAGAAGAGGTAATGAAATTCCTAATAAAGTTTTGTCGACTCAAACTCTGGGTAGGTAAGGTAGTTACCAGCTAAAATGAGGAGGAGCTATGGGTTTTATACACTTTAGAATTGCTAATTAATGCAGTAGCAAAATATAAAGTTTACAACTTATTGATACATTGACATACCAATACAGTGCCCTTACATAATTCATGTTAGTGTATGCTTCGTTTTCTATTATTTGCAAACCTTTAACCCAATTAAATCCAGGTTCTGGTTTTAATTTCACAAACAAGTTGATCTTAGCCTTATATCCGTAGTCGTATAGTATCCGCTGTTGGTTTTTGAAGGAATTTTTATTACATTGATTATTAATTTCTGCGTAAAACTGTGATCCTACCTTATCAATTATGGTAGCGGTTCCTACTAATGGTTTCAGGCTGCCTTAATTTGCTAGCCAGAGGAAACAGGGTTAGGGTTGACTCGTTTACTCTAACTCCGACCATTTAAATCTTCAATGAAATTAGTTCGATTAGGTATGAAACTCAAGATTTTGTTCCTGCACATTTCATTTTCCTTGACAGAGTACAGTGTAGACCAGTAAATCTAATACTCATTCTACATGTACTTTAAGATACGCGTACAAGTCCTAGCTTAAACTTTAGAATATTTGTGCTATCTGTATATAATCAGTTAAAAGGTTTCTTAATTTTATTACACTGTTACAAAGCCATGAAACATTCGCTCAAGTTTCATACAACACGAAGATCATAATCATAGCCCGTGCTACACTCGAGTTATTCAACAGATAATAGAATAATAAACCAACGAACGACGTTTGTTTTAAAATTATACTCTTGATATACTTCCTTTCACGAGCAAAGAGTTAATTGATTGTGCTTTTCTGACAAAGCTCTTTAACGTTGTTCGTATGATTATTAAGTCTACATCTCCTACGGACTCATGCACTACCTTGTGTAATGTAGACTGATTATATACTTCATTAGCCGTATTTTTCGTTTGCTTATTATATTAATACAATTATTTTTAGAATGAGCTCCCCATTTTTTGCTGTTAATGATTATTTTGATGACGTTCTTGTGTAGAGTGATTCTCATAACTCTTAAGCGCATTAGCAAAAGAGTTGTTTGATTGGTTGACGTGCTTTTATGTAGCTAGCAATAAGTATATGCATGCACGTGAATTGTGTTCAGGGAGAAAGTCTCAGTAGTCAGACATGTTTATAATAACACATTTTAAATCCAACAAAGAAACATCAGTCAGAGTCAAACCAAAGAATAAAGTACATAGCTATGTAAATTAGTATCAGCAAAGTTAATACTTAGGACAAAGAGAAAACTAATAACGCTTTTCACTCAATTTACTAGTCCTTTCCTCGTTTAATAATTCTCACATAACGTTTGTCCTTTAAATCTGGCATCTCATGGATGGAAAGCTTTTTATTTGCTTTTCCACCATCCTACATAAATAGCTAGAACGTCATGTTAGCACAAGAATAATTTCCAGGAATTCCTTGATTCTCGAGTTATAGATCATAACTTTCACTTCCATTACTTAACTTCAATCTCTCTGTAGTACTACGAGGATAAATTTACTCTATTTCAATTTTGCCCAACTTTGCTGTTTTGATGTGCTTCAAATTTTCAATTGTGCTCTACTTCTACAACTAGAGTCACGGTGCTTCACACAATTCCTACTTGTGCTCAAGTTCAAACACAAGAGCTCTTTACATTATTTGCTTTCTCTCATGCGCCTATTAAATCACCACCAAAGAATTTATGTCAGAAACGTTGTACAGATCTTTGGTATAAATAGATGAGTTTACGAAACTAATTTGTGTCCTACAAGTTTGGTGATAAATTGACAACATGTCTTATTCAGCTCTAATGGCGCTTCATCGCTTTCCTGCTCTTTGTAAGGCTTCACCAATGAATAATGAATTCATTCTTTCGCACTTCTCTGATTTGATAAGACATTTTCTAATCTATTAAACTCATATGGAGGACAAATATTATGTTAATGACCTGAGAATATATTTTTGTCAGAAATTATGTGTGCAAGATTACAATGTTAGCATGCCCTTTTAGCAATAAATATGGCAACACACTAGTATAGCAAGCGCAATGATATTAACTCATAGGGATGGTGTTTAAAAAATAAAATATTCTTAAAAGGCATGTTATTGGTAAATATGGTGGGTAGATTGGTAAATAACAATTATAGAAGGATTTCGGGGTATACAGCTCTGGACTAAATGATGGGTGCAAGTTTCCCAACCATCCTAATTTTAACCCACAAATTTTCCAATCCAACCCACAACCCAATTGGAATTCTATTGCATAAAATCAACCCAATCCTAACCCAATGTACTATAACTCTATCCAAAACGAATACATTGAATCAAATTGTAGCAAAATGCAATGAATTGCATAATAAAACTGTTTATAATTTTTTAAACTCTTTATTATAATGCATTACAGTACGACAATAAACGGAACCCTAACAACCCATTCGGTTCAACATAACAAAAACCAGGCCGCAAACCAGCCATAGCCATCAAATCCCAACCAGGGTTGGGTTGACTTTTGGGTTTCGGATTGGATTAAATCCTCTAATAGCCTCAGATATTTCTATTCATTTTCCTACTCACACAACAATAGACCCAAACAAATAAAGATTGGAATCTCTCAAATCATTTAACTTAACATCAAATCCAAATTAAATTTAATAATGATCGTATTAATTGTCGGTTTCTGTGCAACAGCCAGAAAGGCAAGTTCATCGGTTTTCTACGTGTTAAAATTTGCCTGTAATAAAAGAACCTGCATGTGCTAACATTTCTGAGTGACATTCAAGGCAAGACTGGCGTCCATTGGGAAAGACTTGCTGGCTTTCCCCGAAACGCAATAAATAGTCAGTACCTAACATAAGTTCGGACAAATCAAAATGAAGTTTCACTGGTTGCTGTCAATAAATTTCCGATGATTATTCAAATCGTTGAATTTCCGATGTAGTTTTGCAAAGCGTAACCATTACCTCTGTTTCTGTTTCAAGGTTGCTCACCCATACAGAGACAATAATAGTATACTACATAATACATAGGTGTATTATTTACATCACAAGTTCAACGCATGGGTTGTGATGTGTCGTGAATAGATATTACAATAATAACTATAGGTACTAGCTCAATGTCCTACACAATTGAGGAACTTCTAGACACAATTTCGAATTGAATGTTACAGCTTGCATTGCTTAGCCGAAATGGTTATGATTTTTTTGTTATTAGCCAAACTGATTGTAAACGAACAATCTGGAGGAAAACAAACAAGTAAGTTTGTGTAACGCAACTTATGTAATCACAAAATGTTGCTACTTGTACTTATTGATTCTATTGGAGAACTCTGAGCTGAGGTTTCTCTTTGGATCGATCTTTCTCTTATTATTATATTTCTATACACAGATAGATCCTCCGTACATGCACAGACCCTACTCCTACACTAAAATATATATTAGCTCCTGTGTAACCCAACATGCATGCTCCTTCATCCTATCCAACTTTAGAGCTATACTACATACAAGTGCTCACAGTTCTTCGAATCATTGCACTACTTTGTAGACTAGTCCTTTGTGTACAGAGTGATTAGAAGATAATGGAACCTCCACAAACACACATACAATGCAACAATGTATAAGCCTCGCTTTACTATAACTTATCACGTTACTTATTTATCAAGATACTCATTTAACTTGTTAATTTAGGCAGTAACACTGTACAATACAAAGTGAAAGTTTGAAGCAATACAACAAAACTTTTAATTCATTTTGGACAATTGTAATATTGATCAGATTCTGAACTTAAAATTTTGGTAAATTTGAGAAGACAATTTTAGTAAATTTAAGAAGAAAATTTTGGTAAATTTGAGAAGACAATTTTAGTAAATTTAAGAAGAAAATTTTAGTAAATTTAAGAAGAAAATTTTAGTAAATTTAAAAAGAAAATTTTGGTAAATTTGAGAAGAAACTTTTTAGTTTTGAGAATAAAATAGTAGTAAATTTGAGAAGAAAATTTAGATTCTAGGTAAAAGCTGAATACGGATATGAAGATTTAATAGAACAATGGTTGTTGAACTTTCTCCTGTAAAAAGTTGATAATTATTATAATATCAGTTGTGGGTCAATCTGTGAAAAATTGACATAAACTGTGTCTGTATTATATTGAGTGATTAAATACGAGAGTTAGGTTTTGTGATAAGAGTTAGGAAATAGTATGGTTGGTAAGAATTGTAAAGGTTGGAGTGCTTCACATTCACTCTGTACTCTGAACACAGAAGTAGTTCATCAAAACAGTTTCACTTTGGCTGCATGCGAAATCGATTTTGGGTTGCACTTGGTAATGGACTATGTGGCTCATCATCATAGATCGGAAAAGCAGGCAAAAGCCTATCCGGCTCTCTTTATCCTACGATAGGCACACTCCGTATTTAGACGT
>JAQFYB010004354.1:0-16524 GCA_034694085.1 Pogonognathellus longicornis
TTCCAAATTATTAAGCGAAGCACAAGACACGAATTCACGGACACGTCCGTCACTCACAGATTCAACTTACCAACTTCTTTAACACTTAGGTACTAGGTACCTAATGTACAAAAATATTAATGCTTTTAGAAACCGATGTTTATTGTATTCAGTTAAAGAAACAGGTAATAAATAAATATTCACTGAATAACTGCCAAAATGTCAAATAAATTAAGTATTTAGTTTGAATTTTTGATTAGGGCAAATGCTTCAATAAAAACTGGATTGAACCATATTTAACTTATATCAATTTATTTTCTATGCCTACACAAAATTCCAAGGACATAATAATAATATAATTATGGAGAATTCTGTTTTCCTATGTACATCATAATTTTGCCACAATAAATGTATATATCTATAAATTATCTATTATGTACCCAAGCGCGACAAAAAACAACCTGACACAAATACCTCACCTCAATTTAGTATTATTTGTTTTTAAGGTTAGACTCTCTCAACAGCGTTGCTACATCGAGTGCATTATTACATTGTTCAATATAATAATCTACTGCCCAAGATTCGGAGATTCAGATGAAGAGAACAGTAGCAGTTAACATCTTATATACATACATAAAAGGACGCATACTTTTATTGTAGTTACTTTTATCCAGTTACTAGTATTAAAAAAATTACTGCGTTTTTGATTCTAAGTTACTATTAAAATACTGTAAAAATGAACTACTATACTATGTAGCAACACTGTGGATACATCCAATCTTCAGCGAAAGATTAGTTCACTGATTTATAATTTTACACGTTACATTTTATGCCTTTTTCATTTATCAACTTTTTCCAATCCCCGATATCTAATGCGGCACATTTAATGTGGATTTCCAATGAATTTAACCATATACAAAATAGTCATGGTTGTTTAATAGAAATTGATTTTCTGAATAGGCTTCAGTTTTCGACTGGAATTTGATTTTGCAAGAAGTAGTTCTTTAATTCATAGTAATTGAACATGACAAATTGTATAGGTGTGGGTGTGACATTGTTCACAATTTTCGCCTCACAGTGTTCTTTTGGAATTCCTATAGAAAGTAAAAATATCTTAATGAAAGGTAAGTAAATACATAGCATGTTAAAAATTAAAACTAATAATTTTGAATTTTAAAATGAAATGAGTTAAAACATAATGTAAAACTGCAAACTTTTTATTTGATCGATTGTCTAGCCATAAACGAATTGGAGACCACAAACTTTCAATTAATTCCTCCTCTTGCTGATCCTCTTGTAATACCAGATCTAGAGTTGCCCTTAAACTTGCCCCCATTAATTTCAGGCATTGTCTCCTTATGGTAAACTAAAACATAACAATGCCTTTCATGAAAAGGAAAAATGACAATTCATATTTTAAAATTATTTATTCATTAATAATTACGTACCTACTTTTTAATTCAGTTTTACGTATTGTATTTACAGCACAGGAAATGTAACAGGTCTGTCCACGTTATCAGACAAATTAGAAATTTTAGACGACGAAATAGACGCATTGAAAATAGCCTTTACAGTTGATTTAGCCTATGCGGAGCTGACAGCATTGTATAGGGTGTTTGTGGAAGTGTCGCATAGTGGTTTGCTCCCTGGGCTTCCTGATTACTTAAAATTTGAAGGACAAGGAAAGTTGGCTGCATATATTTCAAATGTCAAGCTTGTGATTAAGGCCACTTTACCCTTACAAGGAAACGACACAATCCGCAGTTTGTCCTTAGCTATTCAGTTTGATCCGGTTTCGGTTCATTTGCAAGATTTTAAAATTAATGACCAAGAAATTAATTGGGAAAATGTAAGTGCGCAAATTAAACCGAAATTCGATGAATTCTGGGAAACCACTGGACCCCTTATCTCTGAAACCATTCGTGGTATTGCCAATGACATTACGAGGGTAAATGAAAATTTATTTTAATCACAACATTATTCCTACTTTGTACTTGAAATAAATCTAGTACAAAACGTGAGTCCATTATTAAATATCACCTATAATTAATCTATGATGATGATATTATGCGTTTTAGAATTGCTCATTAGGTGATCTCATTGCAATCATCTTTAACAATGGTCCAAGTAAGAACTCAATTCTGTATTTAATTTTTGTTTATCATCCAAAATAATTAAACCAATATAATTATTTTTGGTAATTTGAAACATAATTTTTATTTTTATTTTACTTAGCTGATTGTTTGACACTTTCTCCTACTAGTAGTATTCCTGAACCCGTAAATAATATTTTTTCATCTATTGCCTCACTAAAGCCACAAAAACCGGTTGGATCTTGCTTTCCACAAAACCCTCAAACCGAAGAATAATATTTATACGAGACTTCTGACAGACCTTTAGGGTCTATTTTGATCCATGAAGAGCCAACATTCCTTTACTATGTATCCTAAAATCGTTGTTTGCTCACTAAATATCAATTTACGTAAAAATGAACGAATTTGTATTAATTATTATTACATTGCAATAAAAAAATAAAACTTGCATACCTACATAATATTATATTTTATCTATTAATTAAGTTAATAATATTTAGTTTTGCTTTGCTAGAAAATGAGGGCACCTTCCACTTTGTTTTTACCACCAAGCACGTAGCCAGGAGGGCACAGGCTGCACGTGCACCCCAGAACCAATTATTATGGCATTAAAATATAAAAATCGGACAAATTTTGCTGTTACTTGCGAATTGAAAGCATTTTAGTTTGGTTTTCACCTGAGTTGACTAAATTTTTATTGCTAATTGTGATTATAGACTCATTTGTATTTCATTTTGAGAATTTGCCTTCCCGAAGAATTCTACTTTTATTTTGATTAATTTTGCGCTATTTTGATCTATTTTATGTTAATTTTTGCGTGAATTTGATGTATTTTATATTGCATTTTGGCCTAAATTAACATTATGTGAACATGTTTCTGCTCAAAACCCCCCAGATGTGTGACCTGGATACGGCCCTTGTGGTTGTGGTGGTAATTGGTAAGTCCATCAACAACCAGGCCTGCACACGACGTAGTTTTTCATAGCTAAAAATATATATCCACTCATTAAAAATTCCAGGAACAAAATGGTAAAAACGATTTAATTCGTAACATTTTGCAACACCATAAAACCATAATGTGTGTATTCATACAATATTTCATCTGGTTTTCTAAAATGTTCTTTTAATACTGTAAAAATTACCGGCCCTATATTGAGAAACCGATGTATTTAGTATTGGCTATTTAGGTGTATTGACAGGTTTGAGCTATATTATACAAATGCAAAGCCGTTGTACTGTGAAATGCAGGTGGTGGTGGGGGGAGGGGTTCTCGAAGGCAAATGATTTTCGTGCACTATAGCTTTCTATTTGTGTAAGTTCCAAAATCTCTAAAAATAGAATTTTGGAGGTACATAAAACGTTCTGCAGTCATGCAAACTATGCATACAAAACATGGCATGTGTTATGTGTTACATGTTTAAATGCAATTTGATAGAATATAATATGTATTCATTCAGTACTCGGACATTTACAAAAACTTGGATGTATCTGATGTATCTATATTGTGAAAGGTATAGTACTACATCTACGTGAAAGTACTACATCTAATAATGTATATAGTTCTTTTCCAATACAGTCATTATATCAAACGAACATAAAATAAATTAATTTAACGGTTCGGGACGGGTTTTAAATTTTTGGGTTCGATTCAGCCAAGCTCAAAAAAGCTGTGATAATTAATGACTGTTCAATATAAATTTCACCCTCCGTTTTTGTCATTTTTTGAAAGGATCGGCTCCGGGTTTCATATTTTTCGGGAATGTATATGACAAGATTCAGGCATGTACCCAGGATTTCTAATTAGGGGAGGCACACTGTAAAATACATAGCCCAAAATGTCGGTCTATACAAATGCAGAGTATTAAATTTTTTATAATATTTAAGATATTTTACACAGAGAGATGTGCTTCCAAATTCTTTAATTTCACATCTAGATTTTATTGTGCGAGCAAACATCAACAAAGAAATTGCCTGCACGGCTAAATTCTGATATTTATGTATTAGAATTTAGGCGCTCATAATGGAATTGTGCGTGTGTTCATTTATAGTCTTGTCGTTGTGACTTGAGAGCGTGCTGTTTCACAAAGGTCTTTGTTCACAAACGTTACTTCTATTGATCTATTCGTCCAGTAGTATAGTGTTCTCAGTTCTCGTTCATTGCGTACGCTATTAATACATGGGTAGTCCTTGTATTAAATAGCGTAAGGAATGAGCGAGATACCCTGCCCTGTAGCCTGTACTAGTAGTATACTTACAACGGAACGTGTTGTTTGGATCTTCAGTCACTAAATTAAACTACAATGTTCTGTAAACACCATTCCTTTGTTCGTAACTTTTTTAATTTAAAACTGGTTCAGGTTCGGCTCGGGTCTCAAAAATCACTCTCGTTTCTATTTCTAACTTCAATTATGACAGCTGAATGATATAATTTTACAATCTGCTTACTTTTTCAGTGAACTGATATTCTGAAATTGTCTCCATTCAACATTAATTTCTTTTGTAGCCGCTTTGTTAAAGAGTTTGTTTAAATGATTCCTGTTAACAAAAATGTCTCCCAAATAAGAAAAATATTACAGTAGTGTTTGCAATTTATATATAAATTACATTAATTAATAAAAGGTTTTAATACAAAAGAGTAATAATTGATCTGATTTCAGTTTTTCAAACCAAGTAAAAAATACGAGAAATCGATCTGCTGAATTATTGTTGATTATGTTGATACAGAATAATATCGAGCTTGGCCTTAAATGCATTGTCCCAATTTGTAGTCGGTCTGTATCCTGTATGTAATGATCTGATGCTGGTGGTGGTATGATCTTGAAGACCACCTACGTACTAATTCTATTGAATTCCTTCTAAAATGTACAGATACATATTTTCTGTAGGAAATGAGAGTGATTTATTGTTGTATAATTGGGTCTATGTCTTTAGTTTAGTTCAGAGTTCAAAACCTATGACTCAGTGTCTCATTAGCTACTGTTCATTGTTAATAAAAAGTGTGAAACTGTAGGACAGGCGTTTATTTATAAAGATCTGCAATTTGGCAACCGAGTAACTCCCGTAGGAATAAATAAGAAAAAGAAGAAAACCTCACCTATTTACAATTTACAGTATTCGGGGTTTAATATTATTATAGCCCATTGGACTGACTACTGCCTTCATTATTACATGTTAGAAAAGCCAATGGGCTAATTTTAAAAATGAGTCATACAAAGATATCCTAAGAATATACTACTATACACATTCGGGTAACAGTTTTTGGCACTTGGCAATCTCCACCTTGTGTTAGGCAATCGGTGACTCACACATGCAAACTAAGTCAAGGATATTGTGCACACTTTTCTATACACACAGACTTTTTTACTACATGTTGTAGCTGATGAAGTTTAACAGAGAAAAAATGACGTGAAAATACATTTTCACGCAACCTGCTTTTAAATTATGTACAATCCATGCTTCCTCAAGTCGTACCCAAAGAAAATTCCGGGAGAGAGAGAGAGAGAGCTTTTTCAAAGTTGAAATCGTAAACATACTTTTTAAATATTTGGAAATGTTATTAGAAAAAATGAAAAAAAATTGAGACAAAAAGTTAGTTCTTAATTGTTGTCTGTAAATTCTTAGAAAACGATTGTTCAGCGCATACACATTAAGTTTTGTATTTATTTCCCGTACAATAAAGAAGCTAGAGAGAAGCTGTTAAGCATTTAGACCTCAAACTGGGCACGAGCCTGGTATCTCATGCCAAATTCGAAATGAAACTGTTTTCATTAGGATTTAGATGCTATATTATATATAGACTGAAGAAGAAATACCAACTGCATGTAATCTAATAGTACGTGTAGCAGTGTAAACAAACACAGAACGTGTATATATAGGCGATGGATGGATTCTTTTCATGGATTTTTGGCTTCGATCTACTTTTCAGTGTCTGATTGTCATCAAAACAGGTGACTAACCATTATTCTAGACTCTTGACATTTTTTTCTTCGCGAGTCACCCACTCTGTTAAACTAATTTAATTTAATTTACAAATCTCAGCACAGTTGAATTTTGTTCGTTGACGAAAAGGTTGATTTTGTGAACGCTTCCAAGTGGCCTATTGCTTTTGTGGCTTAAGTATATTGTAAGTTTTTTGACATAAAATAAATTGATAACATTTTCATTCTCTCTAAAATTAATTCCACTATTCAATTCAATAAAAAATTATTGTTACAAAAATAACTTATTCTATATACATGTAACAATTTATACATTACAAAATTAGACCTTTCAAAAAGAATCATTTCACCACACATTTTAGTCAATAAGCCAAAAGTAACAACTAATTTTTGAAAATAATTTGGGAAAGTTCCATGAATGTATTATATTTATTCCATTTTTTTCTAAAAAAAATAGTGTGCTACATCAAAATGCCCTCCGGAGACGCGATTCAATTTACCCATTGGAAAAGACCTACGACTCGAATGTACCACTACAATCATCAAGTGGCTGAGTCATATTACAAACCGCAGGTGAGATATATTGAAGATGTCACCGAAAAATCGAAACGAAGCATGGTACCTCCCCCCGGGGCTCAAACATTTATGGAAAGATGGACGTCGGACCCATTTTACGGCAGAGTGGATGGAGTCATTCGAAAGCGTCCAAGAGCTTCTTCCGAGCCCGTAGATTATTTACCTTACCCTGAGGAAGACAATTCACTGACTCCAGTGCAGGCTATCCGGGAACAAAGAAGAGCAGAGTCTCTCGCCCGGGAACGTTTTATCGATACAACAGGTCGGGAAGAATGCATTGCAAAAGCTGTTGGAGCTGCAACTGGGAGTTACAACGATTATTACAACTTGCGACAATTAGAATCCAGACTAAGGTCCCGGTCAAGGTCTTATGTTGACGATGAACTTGACTATTATTATCAACATGAGGAACTTGCTAGAAGTCGGGACTTAGAGGAATTAATGCGTATGACTGACAGAGAAGAAAGAGAGGCTTCAATCTTCAATCTCAGACAAGCGCTGGAAAATCCTATTGAGTTACGCAAGAAACAATTAATGAGAACAACCGTCGGTCCTGGATGGTACTCAAATACATTATACGGAACCGAAGTTTGGAATCCCTCCGACCTCACCAAATGGATCACGAGAAGAAATTAAATTATACATTATAATGACTGTATTTCATTGGAAAACCGCCACTAAATCTACTAAAACTAATTTCAGATACAATTAAATTTTTCGCTTACATTTTAATTAATAATAGTAATATTTTATTATTACCTAATAATTATCACTACCGGTAAATAATACGTATACACAACTTTGCCAACCTTTGTTGCTATTTTATTTTTATTGTCGTCTCTATATTGAGTTATGATAACGATTGATTGAAGATAATTTACGATGAATTTACTGACAGATGTGATAAATGGCGACGACAATTCATTATTAATTAATGTCTCTGCGAAATACATATATATCTACTTATTTTATTTATGTGTATAAAGAAAATATAAAAAATAACAACATGATGTCATTTGATGTGCTGTGCTTAAAATAAATCGGAAATAACGTCTCGAATCTTTTTGTGTTTATCATTTTATTTTTTATATTGTCTACAATTAAGGGCGTCTACAAGGGCTGTCTACAAGGGCGTATCTCCAATTCCAAGAATGGGGAACAAATGATGTTGTGGGGTTCAAGGCTGTAATGGGGGGGGGAAGGGGGCAATTTCCCATTCGATATCCCAAAAAGGAGGTTGTTTCACCAAAAAAGTGCGTTTTTCGTAACGTGACCTATGGAGTTAGGTAGGAGTTGAGACTTGTGTAATTTTATAACACATTTTAGGAATATCACCCTTGTATTTGTATCTATAATTCTGAAATAAACCCTTTTTCAACCCAACCATTCATATGACATGACATAAAATGACTAATATGACCATGACGTTTACGCCACCACTATTAACTTATCTTTCTCCAACCGGAAAACATGTCATTATAGGGGTAAATAAGATGAGACAAGAGTTTTGCATGAAAATACTGGTGATTTATTGAAAATATTGGTCAAGTCATCCGTATTAGATAGATATGCAGTTTTTGCGGTACGAACATTGGTCATAATAATTTGTTTATATTCCAATTGAATTGAATGTAATAAAAAAGATATTTACCTATGTAAAGATAGTAGCAAAATATTTAAAGTTATAGTTAAAGAGTGTACCAGGGGGAGTTAGTAGAGAGATGGGTTTTACAATCAATGACGAGGTCATTTGATATTGTAAGTGTTAACTAGTATTGACTCGTAAACTATGCATGTTTATGTAATATACATCTAGCATTCTTGTTATAAGGTATTAACTTTAACACTTTTAGCACAAGTTAGTGAGAATGACATCAAAGGCTTCATTTACATGATTTGGAAAAAATGCGCCTGTCACCATCAAAAGGAATGCCAAAACCATAATTCCAATAAATGCGTTTTCAAAATTCCAATATACTCCATCAGGTGGGTATCCCGTTTCTATTTCAAAACAAAGAATTTATCTTACAATAAAAATAACAGAAAGAACTTTAAATATACGTTAGTAGGATTGGTAAATAAGAGAATTCGTACGTGCGACAACTGCAGGTCTGTCCGCTGTTTCAATGATAGGAGTTCCTTCTACCATCTTTAATGGATTGAATCTCTTGTATTTATCCAATGCTAACCGAACTCGTTTTGGTTTCGTTTTCTTACATGTCTCATCCTTAAAATTGTCTGAATAACGGCTTTTCTTTTCCTCGAAAGAGGGTTTGGCTTCAATACAGGGGGGCTATCATTAAAAGTGTTTTTTCATTCAAATTATATACAGATTTCTTTACCTTACTATTTTTCAAAATAGTTTCGTGCTCATTCATTATAGTATAAAATGGCAACTATTAAAAGTTACCCTCAATTGACTTTTGCTAATGCACGGTCTGGACAATTCAACAAAATCATTTCTGTTCCTGGCGACGATATTTTCCAATTTTCTGAAATGAGTGCTGACGCTGCGTACGTTCTTGTCAGCTTTATTCAATGCCTTGTTAACAGCCCACAACTCACATACCACTACAAAGGGAAAACGTAAAAAAATATTTAACTACCTATCTACATGCAATATCCAAATCAGCAGTAAGAAAAATAAGTTACACTTCCGGCGATCTTCTTCAGACACGTTTCTGTAACTCATTGTTTTTAAAGCATCTAGCTCCAGATTCATAACCAATTCTCGAATGGCTTTCCAATCAGATCTGTCCCATGGGCTAGTATTCTTTTCATTATTATTATTATTATTATCGCTTCGTTGGGTTTGAAGTAAGACCGGTGAGCAACAGTATTTGTTCCCACTGGGGTAAGTGGGGCTCTTCGATCCTTTTGGTATGTTATTGATTTCTCTAATGTCAATGATTTCCATGGACGAGCACGACTTAGTATCTTCTTCCGTATCGTCAGCTTCTATATTACACATCAAATAAAATATAAAGATCGCAGAATCTCATATCCCCTTACATGATATATATAACGAAAGACAAACGTGGCAATTTAACTTGCGCCGTTGGTTATGATTCATAACCATAATAACATTAATATTAAAAAGTACATAGATCAAACACACCAGATGTGGAACAGATGTTTCCATTATTTTGTATATAAACTGTAGCGGAACGGTCTCCTTCATTCGTGAACAAGCTACCACACAAGCTTTTAGTTGAAATGGGATTGACTTCATTGTCGCATTTTGGTCTACTAGGAGATGAAGACTGTAATGTTGCATTACAATTCATTTTCACATAATTTCCAGCCTGGAATTATTAATATTCCTGTGATACAGTTCTAAAAAACTTCAATTTTGGAAATAAAAGCGTAGTGAAATGCTTAAACTTACTAAATAATGTATTAAAAATTCCTCTAAGTTACGAAACATTTCATCGTCTTCTACATTCAAAGTCATTTTTGTCACGAACTGCTTTCCATTCCATAAAACGGATTTTCCATCCCTTTCTTTGATAAGCATAGAAAAAATTGATTTGTTGGAAGAGAAATGATGCTTTTGCCACGAGGAAGATTTACTTTTGCCAATAAAAGTAGGTTTTCGACTACAGATGCCAGTACTTTTCAAAAACAACCGAACGCTTTTCTTCTTCCCTCGTCGGAACAAAGTATCCAAACAGCATTCGGGCTCAATTGATTTACAGCGATGATCCGATGATACATGAAATAATTTACACGTCTGCAAATAGTTCATCGCCTGAGAAATATGGTATACAAGTTTCAATTCAAGTTATAGTTTACACATTGTAATCCTTAATATAGGGGCACCGGGAAAGAATTTACCTTTTTGGTAATAATTCAAGTTTTTATTAAGGGTAAGCATAAGACGCAAAATATTGCGATACGAAGATGTCTTAATACATAATTTATACGGTAAAATGGAGAATAATAAAACGATTTTACAGTAAAATTGCGGAGGATGTCTTGAATAGGTTTAAAAACGTTCGGCAGCTCGTTTTCCGCAATTTTCCAGGTTATTTTGCTCGTTTGGTCTTCGCCGTCCCAAAGAGATTTTTGCCCATTATAGTCTTCGATTATTACCTCCCATTCGCTACATTGTGTCTTTTTCATATCGTTGCACTTGCAACTAGTACAATTACAATTCATGCTGCTGAAATTAATATAATATAATTATGTAAATTCCACTAAAAATTTTGATTCTGCAGAGTGATTTTACAACTCTGAAAAATATTTAAGTGACTGAAAAGAAAAAGAACAACTAACATTAAGTAAATGTTGTTTGTTGATTATTACACTATAATATAGTAAATTATTGTTTTAGGTACTATAGCGGTGCCATGTTCGTGATTACCAAAAATTACCATGGCGAACATTGAGTGGTCCGTGAGTCACATCAGTCATCTCATCCCCCATTCATCAGTTTATTTTATAGACTTGTACTCACTTTGATGTAGAGCCAAATGAAATTCCTTCGCGAAATCATTGCATGCACAATGCACAGGCTAGGAATAATCAACTATAGTAAAAAATGTAAGAAAGTAGTGAGTTGATAGGGTGTCTTCAGACACTTTTTAGGATATCTTGCAACACTTTTTGGGGCAACCATTGTTTACATACACGTATGACAATTTGTTCTGAGTTCCCCCCCCCCTAACCAACACCCAATTAATTTCAACAACTAGAAAAAGGCCAGTTCTAAAATTGGGATTAGTTAAATTATCAGTGAGACCAACGCAACGAGCCAAATCACCACTGGCGTAACTATAAATTGGGGGCCCCTATGACAGAACGGCTTTTTGGGTCAAAAACAATGAAATGTACATCGCGAAAAATTTTACGAAATTGCACTGGTGTGGGATAATAACCTCATTTTATTAAATATTCTCCTTCTGGGGGCCCGTATGCGCCGCCTACGCTGCTTAGGTGCTATTTACGCCCCCGCAAATCACCCTAGAATATTAATTGATCCTAGCGTGGTTTCATTTCCGAATAAAGTAAGATTTATTTAATGCAAATTATTTTTTTACATAATTTATTTTTAGATAATTTTTCTATGGCTGAACGTCACTTTTTCGTCAGTTCACATCAATGAAGTTTTGGTCAGCCCTAGAAAAATTATGTAAGAATATTTTTGACCTACCTATACAAATTTTGTAAATAAAAAAATGCCTTAAATAAATCTTACTTCTTTCGGGAATGAAACCCCCTAGGAGGATCAACTAATATTTCAGGGTGACTTAGCTTGTTGGTCGAACTGATAATTCAACAAATCCCGTTCGTAGAATTGGCCTTTTTCTAGTCATATCCTATTGAATTGTTTGTTTTGTTTTGTTTTGACAGTAACTTTATTACCAGTAACTTTGTTTCAGTCAGACTATTAACGAATTAAATATTATAAAGCATTACAGAGAGAAAAATATTTTAAATAATAATTTTGTACACTGGTAGGTTCATTTATATTATATCATGCCCGTATTCAGGGGGTGGGCAAACGGGATAATTTGTCTCCCCCGAAATCCCAAAAAAAGAGGTTATTTTGCCCTGAAAGGGCAAAATAATCTGTTTTTTGTGCATTTTGCCCTCTCCGAAATATATTTTGCCCTCCCCGAATTTGATTTCTGGATACGGCCGTGTATTATATTATAATATATCATATATCATCATAAGTAAGTATTATTATATTGTGGGCCGCAATTTTATAATTCGTCAAAATGTAACTAGTACACTAGAACAACCTCCATTGACTGTACAAGTATCCACAAAACCTAAGTTGGAGTAAAATTTTTTTCTATTGCAGTTACCAACAATTTGTCGCACTGTCACAACCGCTCTTGCAGGTGCATTAAAGTTAGCGTAATAAATTTCCTGTGGAGATTTCCAAGATTCAAAACTTGCTCTTTCCCACAGATCAGTTAAAATTGTATCGTTAAACGACTGTCCCGAGTGTTCCGATCCAACTTGAACAATTTGTATGAAACTTCTACCGGAGTTAGATTCTCCATTGTTATAACGTATTAGTGTTTGGTTTTCTTCAGTTGGAAAACAGGGAATATTTGGTACTTCCATGCAATTGAATTGTATATGTCTCAACACCCATGGACTATTTCGACCTAGGCACATATTATTTTAATGTTATGTAAATTATGTAAATGGCTAATTTAAAATATAGTACACACTCAGTGGCGTATTTGGGGGGGCTGAAGCCCCCTCCAAATTTTTGGGATGTACACTAGATAAAATAAGCTTTTTTCAAACAACCCAAAAAAGAGATTATTTTTGCCATAAAAATGCTAAAAATCTCAAAAAATTTGGCGCTACGCGCGAATTGATTGCAATTTCCATTCATGATTACCTAAATGTGCACAATTTTGGCCAAAATTTTTCAATTTTTTGGCGCTACGCGCAATGATTTGCAATTTACATTGATTTTAACCTGAATTTGTGCAAATTCGGAGAAAATTTTTCGCGCTGCGCGTGATAATTTTACTTATACAAAAAAGGTTTGCTCAAGCCCCCTCCAAATGTTTGACCTAGATACGCCCCTGTACACACTCTGTCCGCAGGTTAACGCGTCGTGTGCTTTTCTACGATATATTCAGTTAAGCAATAAAAAAGTCCAAAATGCTTGCAATATACTTAAGCTCGCGTGAGAAAACGGCAGAAAATGAAAATAATATGTATATAAGACAAATACAAAATCAAAAGGGTACAATTAGTAGAATAAAATGTTATAATTAGGTTATGGATATTTAATATTTAACATCCTGTGTTATCCTATATAGGGTGAATTGACATGTAGGCAGCACTGATAAATTAAAGTCAACCCCCCCGTAGGGTACAATTTTTTCAGAGTATTTCATTGCATATAGTATGCCAACTCATTCTGACAAAGCGATACATTGCTTTCATTCATTCGTATTGTCATGCATCACTTATTAAATGGCCATCACACGTTCCCAGGGGAGTATTCAATTCACACGGGGGGGGGGGGGTCTGGAACAAACTTTGGTTATATGTAATACGATTTGGAGCTATATAAAATGTAGGTAGTGTTAGCTTTTCGACTACTTCGGCACAGAGGCTAAACTACGATGGTGCTAGGTGGTGCGTTGCACCAGGGCCCACAGGTCATAGGGGCCCCTTTCAGACTTTAGTAGCATACTGTGGATCGTTTATTAAGGCTGGTCTTTCGCTAGAGATTCCAATGCAGTTTAACAGACAAACCACACATGCAATACGTGATGCAAAATATGAAAATAAAGATTGGCTTTTTTTCTAGGCAAGTAATTCAATTCTGAAGCAAATTGACCGAAATTAATTTAAAACAATTGGTAAAAACAAAAATTTTGGGCGCTAAAGAGTATGTACGGGAAATAATTAATTGTAAGCAGTTTGCAACAAGAAAATTGGAAATCTGACATACTTCAGGACTAAATAGAAGTTTGGAAAAACTACAATTAAAAAACTAGACATTAAGTGACCATAGTTTTGTAAATAAATTGCAGTATTAATCTTTAAATCTGTCACAGTTCATTTATGAAAGTTTAGAATCACTAAAACCTTTAGATATCTTAAAGTTGGACTATTTTAAAAAATTTCAAAATGTATTAACATACATTGAAACAACTTTGCGAATATTGCTACCTTTCAGTGTCATTTGAAATGAACGCTTTTTCAAAGCTAAAATTTATAAACAACTATAAGGAACAAGATAGACTATGTGAAATGGCCATTTATCCATTGAACAGGAAATTTTAGATAGTGTGCTTTTCTTTTTTATATATATATTTGCTATCAGTAAGATCCGAAAAGTAAATATATTGTGAATAAATCAAATAAATAGATGCCCATTTTTACAAACAGTTGTGCCTGATTTAGTTTGACGATTTATAGTGTTAATAAGTACTAACAATTATTTTGATCCAATAAACTGATTAAAGTATCTAATGGATCTTTAGATCTATGGTAGTTGATATTTATTGCATCTGCAGGTATCAGGGCGAAGGGCCCACTGAAACCCAAAATGATGATTTTGAACCAGGGCCCACTGAACCTAGGATAGCCACTGCTTCGGCATAATAGAAATCTAGAGAAAGCTATTTTTCAAAATTATGAGAAAAATCATTGAACGACGCGAAGTGTTTTTCAAAAATCGTTGAAGCTGCAGCGCGCAATTAAACTGGTCAGAATGTAATAGCAAGCAGGCTTTGTTGTCCATTGATGCATATAAGTGTTCCGTAGATATAAACTAGCACTACGCGAAGTTCTAACTTTTCCGAGATAGAGCGGCTTAAAGCTGAAATAGAGAGCGCCAACCTTTCATATTTAACTCACCCAACTTAACCCGTGAATGACAGACACGTTATTGGAGTGGAGTGTTACAGTGGTCTTCTTACATACACAGTGTACCAAATCAGTATAAAAATATCGAGTTTGGGTTTGTCGCATTCCTGCGCGCTGCAACACTTGCTCGCTTTTAAGACAAATCTCTGCTATGAACCGAATATGATAAAATTAATTTTTTTAGAGGTTTAAAAATATGACGAATTCAATAAAATCATCGAAATTGTGTTTCGCACATTCCTTCGCGCTAAATAGATATCATTAAATTTTTACCAAAATTATAAAAATCACGATAATTTTAATAACACTTTCCTCCAACACAACACGTTAGTAACATCAACACGTTAGTCTACTAATGACATCAACACCAAAAAAATTGTACACCTGCGACGGACAGACGGACAAATCATTCACATGTTCATTTTATTCAGTGATGTTGTACCTTCATCATGTAATAAAGGTTTTATATAGTAATTAGAATTGAGAAGGACAGTGTCCCTAGGTTAGGTAAAGAAGGGTGAGCAGCTGTTTGTTTGTGTACTATCGTACTATTTCGTATTCTATAATGTGGAATTGCAGATTGGCGTTGCTCTGAATTTTAAAAAATACTTCTTCGATGTCGAATTTATTGAAATTCGTACACTAGAAAGATTTTTTTATGCTCTATTTGATTTTGCAAAAAAATCAAAAAAAAGTTTACACCGCGAAGTGCTAGTTTATATATCTGGGACACAAATATGTGTATAACTTAAATACAAATGCCAGTCTTAGCATTAAACTACAGCATACTTAAGTATGTTTTAAATAAGCACGCTTATAACATATATATTAACAATAACAACAGTATGCCTGTAATTAGCAAACCAATTCCTACCAAAGTTCACATAGCTTACAACAACAATACTGATTACTTCACGACGGATTCGATATTATGCTTTATTAGCTGTATGTAAAGTAAATGTCAGAAAACCAAGGTCTTCTTTTGTACTTCTTCGCTTCAAGTATTGAAAATAATTATTTCTACTTTCACTAGAACAGTTTAAAACTCTTGAGCTTATTAAAAAACTTATTGCACCATGATGACCTTACACGTGCAGTAGGTATTGTAGGTACCTACTGAAACCAGTGGCATATTTGGGGGGCTTAGTGAGCTGAAGTCCCCCCCCCCCCAATGTTTGGACTTACACTAGATATAAATCTGTTCCATTTGTGTCTCATCCAAACCAAAGAAATGACTGAATATTCATTTAATGTGGAATATGCATATTGTCATCTGCAATTAAAAATAAGAAACATTGGATTTAATATAATTTGTCAGTATGTGGAAATTATTCCTTGAATACTCCAGCCACCCATAAACCTTAAAAAGCTATTTGTTTATACAACCTCATATTGCGTATACCTCTTGTATAATCTTCTAAATATTTTGATTCTACGTTAGGTAGCAACATGAACAAATGTGCTTATTATAGTTCAATAGTTCGGTTTTATTCAAGTGTCAAGTATAGCCATTTGCATGAACAGAATTTCTCTGTGTAACATAACAAAATCAGTTTTACATATGTAATACTGCTCTTCCC
>JAQFYB010004355.1:0-16523 GCA_034694085.1 Pogonognathellus longicornis
AAATGAAGAATTTAGTGTTTGTTGGACGAGGGTAGGAGAAAAGCTGGTAAAATGAGTGACTATATAAATACAAAGCGCAAGTTGTGCACGGGAAGAGGCAAGGCCTAAGGGTGACTAGAAACTAGCACCAGAAGAGTATTAGTAGTTTTCTGGGGAAGCCAAAGACTGCTAATACTATTTTATTATTGTATTGTGTGTGTGTCTGTCTACGGAGAGTGTTGTAGTTGCTGTCTACCAGTTTGGCAGAAGTGCAATAAAGTATGAATGAGAGTCATTTGATTGTTGGGATGAGCTTTGAATTGAAGTTGGATTTGTCTGAGCTGCATTTCATATCAGTCTCTATGAATACTACTACACACATTGCGTTATGTTGCACTGTGCACTCTTCCTGTGCAAACCGCTTTTCTTACATAGGGACATTATATTATTACACACACTCAAAAATATTATATCTTAGGTATCTTGGATTCCAAATACTTTATACGAATTCTACTGTATTTTCTATATTATGATATATTGGTAGATGTATGTGTGTATAGAGCTCCTATGTACTTGGCTGTAGTCGAATGCTCTACATATTACATTTACATTGCAGCATGGTGTGTGTGGTGTAGATTTATGCAGCCTTTTCTATGGTAGAGGAAAGTATAGTTTAATGTTAAGCCGTCGTGTATAAAACTGCTGGCTCTGCTTTGTAGATTCAATGCAAGGCAAGAATAAAATGTCTAATAAAAATTCGGTGCAGGGAGCAAACTCGAGGAAAAGAGCAAAGAGAAAGCGTCGATGAAAGGAAAGGGGAAAGAAAATACGGCAAATGTCATGTTACGTATACGAGTTGTAGCTGTAGCACTAAAAGTATGCAGAGTTATCCTTATTCTGTTAGCACCAGTATTATACTACCTAGCTATAGTACTACACTAAACTACTATTACAACAGGGACTAAAAGAGTAATGGTAGTAGGATTCATTTTATGCAATACAAATACTAGTAGTCTTTACCCACAATGTTCAATACAGCAAGTAGTGTGGGAAAGTTGGACAATCGTTGTATTCCCTGTGTGGCAGCATGAAATATCTACTAGTGGGGCTATCATCAGATTCATAAATACAAAACAGAACTGTATATGACTAGGAGAGGCAGGGCAGAAAAAGAGATAAACGATGATACTAGTACACTAATACGAAGAAAGGGAATCACAAGCTTCGCTCTCTCCCCTTTTATCGGATTCTTTTGTGCTCGCCGCGGTTCTTCCAATCATTTTGCTTTGGTTTTGGCCCAACAGCAGAAATTAGCTCAGATTTATTCATTCCGACACAAGGGCCATGGCCCATGGCCAGTCATTCCAAAGTATGATGCATTGTGTTCTCATTTTTAAAGCGCTATGTAATACCTAAGCAATAACTCAACCACAATGATAATATTAATGATGTTAGGTAGAGAAAACAAGCTCACAAATGGAATAATGTGTCAGAAAAAAATATTATTAATCGTACATGTTTTTTTACATCTTTAACTTAACCTTTTCCTTTTTTTAAATATTATACAAATATAATGCGACGAATGTGTTTATATGGAACCTGAAATAGTAATAGAATTGTAAATATGTATCAAAGGGATTATCAGTATGTGGAATACAGAATAGCAAAATAGGTTGCAGAATGCTATTAAATATTTTAGAAAAGCAAGGATAAAAATTCTAGTGTTGTACCTAAGTATTCGAGTATTGCAAGATATTTTTAGTGGAAAGGATTTTTTGTAAACAAGCTTTACACTTTATTCCATTACTAAGTAAACATATTTGACTGTAGACGATTACACGACACCGTTAAATTCCAGTGTGATCAAAGTGCAGAAAAAAATGACTAAAGGTGGTTTTGGCTTAGTGTGTAGTTATTAGGGGTATATATGCATATAAATTATATTTGATTTAAAATTTTGCTTTGAACTGCCTAGTTGGATTGCACTTTGCAGTCTGTCGGATTGGAATTTGCCGACACTTGACTTGAATAAGGTTGCTTGAACAAACAAATTAATGCGTAAATACAATATTTGCTCTTGCTTTCCAGGTGACTAGTCATCATTCAGTAAAACATAATTTTTATCCTACACACACAGAGACGAGTTGAGTTTTTTATTTCGTTTACATTAGACGTTTGCAATGCAAGCTGCATGTTTGCCAAGCAGTTAGTTACAAGCCAGGCTATGTGTCTTGCTTATTATGTTTGTGTAAACACCACAAAACGTGAATCTGAATAAAAATACGTTACCGAATAAAATTTATTGGCATTGCTCACATCACACCGCTCTATGTGTGCACAATACACCATTTTTCCACTTGTAGTGAGGCACAAGGCTCAACCAGAAAGCCTTAATGGAGTTATTACTATGTATGTAGTTAAATTATGATGTGTTACAACTTACAAGTCTATCGATATACCCAAATAAATTATTACTGCTATCATTTAGAGTATTTTGTAAAAGGCTATCATCGTTCATCGGCTTGATCAAATCAATGTAAACCCACAAAAGGTTTATTTTGCATATTCTATTTAATTCACCACTTAATTGGCATGAATGAAAAATTCAAAGCAATTTTCTGGTTTTAGTTATTTATATTTAGATACACCCATTTGGTTGGCTTTGGTCAAGGCTACAACAAAAACGTTTTGCCTTACTACAACTTTATTATTAAAATATTATTTAGACTCGTATAGTGAACAATTGTAAAGTAAACTATTTATGCAGATTGTATTGTACATAGGTATGTATAGAATGCGAATGGTGAGGTACAAATACGCATTGAGTGTACTAAAGTATCATCGTTTTTGTGAGTGACGACTCGATTATAATTTATAATGGGCAATGTGCATTAAATCAACGAAGAAAGTAAATAAATACTCAATCGTTCCCTTTTGTGTACTTTAATGCAACTTTTGTGATGCTCCTAATAGACAAATCTGTATACTGTGTTTACACAGTTAATTGAATAACTAGTGTGCAATGCATTGACTCTTTCTGTGAGTGTTTGCTTTTTCCATGTTGATAGCAATACATATTATGAAGCACAACAAAACAAGTTGTTTAATTTTAATGAGTTGTAATACGACAATGTAATGTTAGTAGTTTTTGCGATTCTTCGTTGAATGAAACATTGCAAATGCTGTTCATTGATAAGATTTGCATACAATGTGGCGTAAAGTATTTGTCGAGATAAAATGGCATGTTTATGTCAACTACTTAGGTAGTAATATGGCAATCACTAATGCCCTAGTATCAGTGTAGGTGGATATAAATCATACTTATGTATATAAAGAGAAAAAGAGCTTAACGATAATTTTTGCAAATGCAATTTTTTATGCGCACGTGTGTGCCACATACAGATAATATGGTAGTGCAAGTATCAGTAATCCGGGTATAATATTATTTTGCACTATTTTCTTTACTGTAGAAAAAAGGCTTTGTTGAAAATAGCTACATTTACAATTCTATCCTGGAAAGTTAAATAGTGTGGATTGAGTTTGTGTGTACCTAGTTGACTGTAGCCAGTGTATGTACACAGTACACTACGAGTAGTATATGTGTAGTATATATTAGATGCATAGGTAAAAGCGAAGATCTAACTTAAACACTGAGTTGAAGTGAAGAGTACATATTGACAGAAATAATCCATCCCTTAGTTTACAATTGTTGCACCGTGCATTTAATGTTTGTTATGTATTCTCTGGTTCGTGGTGGTGTTGATGTGTTGACAATCTCTTTCTATGTTTCACATAAAAATTCGTCTGCCTTGTTTGCCTCACCGATAGAGAATTCTGCACTCATGATTAATACACAATGTTTCGACTATCAATTGATAATAGCATTCATGCAACCTACTTTTACAACTTAAAAATGAGATTGACGGAAATTTTGTTTGTCACGTTGTAGTGTGGTGTGAGCAATTTTGCCTTTGCATTCTGATGTTTGGATCTTTAGTTGTTGCCATTTCAACATGTATTATTTATAACCACAAAATGCTCACTACTATACACATAGATTACCAGGTAAATGCTTTATGAGTTTTATTTCATTATCTTCTGTGTAATCGAAATCTGCTTGTTTGTGTGTTCCTGTTTTTTTGGTTTCCGCACGTGGTTGACTCATCAGTGTTCTTGGAAACTTTGGAATGAGTTTTTTATCTCTGTGAAGAGATAAGAGAGTTCGAACGTTGGGTGAGCTGTTATTATATATATCTATGTATGTATGCGTGTGATTTTTGAAAATGCTTTCCTAATACAATCTGCTACAGTGCACAAATCAATTTATCTTTGCGTAGAAGGCATAGTAAAATGTATTATCATATTGCAGGGTTCGTTCTACTCAAAACAAACAATATGCTTATGTGTCTCTCACACAAAGAATTCCACAAATCTCAAATATGATACAGATCCTATCATTGCTTTAGATTTGACTAACTGTTTGCCTTGTATTTTGTATTTGTTTTCGTTGCGATACTAATACTTAGCATAGGCTTACTACAATGATTACGATGCATCATCTTTTTCTGGAATTTATACGATTTTGTAACATTCAGTTTTACATACCGTTTACTTAAGTCATACCTTAGTTATACTTGTACATGTCTATTTATGGAAAGTTACTTGACTTCCCGACTACTTCATTTCTTACGAACTCGAACGGCTGCACTAACACTACACTCAAGCAATATCCACATCATGTATTCTTACAATACCCCTAATACTAGTATAATGCTGTGCTGTGCTCATTGGTACGATTTTCGTCTGTATCTAAACATTTGTAAATATTTGTTATGGTTCTTTCTTAGTAATATTATTCTCACATAATCGAGCAAATAACTGCATCAAATATCCACTACATTGAATTGAAATATTCTGTACACATTTCTATTCTATCTGTGTAATACATGTAAACGAATTTGTTTGCGCTTTCTGCAAAAAACTAACTAAAATCTTGTTTTATCAAGATTTTACAATAAACCTTAATCTGGGTAGAAATTGGAGAAAATTTGAATAGAGAATGAAGACGTACCTGAATAGCCATGGTTATAAGCGAAATATAGGAATACGGGGGTTTAGCGTGAGTGTAGCTTCTGCGATAGGTTTTTGCGTTGGCGGCGGCTGCGGCAACGGAGCTGACACTATTGGAAATGACTGAGGGCTCTCTGAAACTGGAAGAACTAGTCCGCTGACCATTATGATTAGGACTTGGGCCACCGTGCAAACTGAGATTGTCACATGAACCCGAGTTAATGCCACCACTAAGTCCATTGTACACTCCGACTCCTCCGCCTTGGCCCATGCACTGAGCAGCGGACGGAGAGCCAATAGTCCCGTAATTCATACTAGTCGGAGACATACACGGAGGGGATCCGAATTGTGTACAATTCACGTTTCCATAAGGAGAGTTCATAAGATAAGTTGGTTGTGGAGAGATAGATGTTTGTCCAGGAAGTCCATTCCCGCAATCACTCGCATACTTTTGAGCTATCATACTCATCTTGAAATTCTCGTGGAGAAAAATGTTTCACAATTTAAACTCGCAGCAACTTGAAAACTCGACGAGGGTTTTAAAAAGTCTTTGTAAATCTTCTGAGTTTATTTAAGCATTTTGCTTGAATCTGTAGTATATTCAGTAAATCCGAAGAAATAATGTCAATTTGACTTTGACTTTTGATTCTTCTTATTAGTATCCACACTACTATACCATAAAGTTATACCGAACAAAAATGAGATTTGTTTTCACTGTTTAGATATTTATTGTGTAAATGCAAATGCAGCTTTTTGCTGACAATTCAATATTATTGTTAACTCAACAAGGGACAAATGTATTCTGACCAACCATAAATGATTTGTCTGGGATTGGACGTACATATAAAATTATTATCGTTCACTAAACTGATGATGTCTCGGAGCATGGACAGATATGAATACATTAATAGAATCACTATGCATTCGACAGATAAACAACCTACAACCAACAACAACCAAAACAGAGTTATATTATAATTATGTTGCAGTAGTATGTAGTAGTAGTTCTAGCCAGTCTGAGTTGACAAAGTTATTGAACTTAGGAATTAGAGACTTTGGCTTGTTATTTTGTTATGGGAATATATGGGATGACGATGAAAACGAGATGTGTGAGCTGGAGTGAACTTTATTTATTGTCAGAGACTAGTGAGGGGGAGCACACACATTTGGCTATGTAATACTAATAACACTGTTTATCTTTAGTAGCCAACTAAAGTATTTGTATCTGTAGTGTTGTAGAGTGTGTAATACATTGACGAGTAACTAAGAGATGGATATTATTATTACTCCAACCAGAGAATACTATGACGAATGACACTTCACTTGTGGATGACAAAGTAATGCGTGAGGGAGTGAATGGGCATCTCTAACGTGTTTTATTGTTAATCTTTGTTAGCTTGAATATGATAGGAGTATACAACACTACAAGTAGCAGCTACGTAGTAGTAGATTATATCTTACTCCCTTTGTATCTCTATCGTATCTCTCTGTGCATATTCCACCATACACACACTACCACCGTATCTTGTACTTTCCAAAGATTATTCCATAAACTTTACATTTACATACTGTGTACGATAACACAGCTATACTAAAGACAGGAGGATTGGTATTGGATGATGTCTACAGCAATTCGTTCCTCTTTGTGTATGTGAGTGTGTGTGTTTTGGTTTTGTGGTAGATATATTACAGATACATACGAGTGGTGTACGTACGTATGGGTTATGTTCAAGTTGAAAAGTTAATACGAGAGTCCAACGAGCAAAGAAAGAACAAACCAGTTTAAGTCCACGTCCAGTAAAATCACAACTACAAATCCAAATGTAAATGACTGATAATGGGGCGGTCTCACAACACAGCACAATAGCCAACAATCATCCGCTCGTTAGAGTTACGTTAAATCGACTAAGTTCCTATGTAATACAACAAAACAGTTTTACTAGGTGTATACTTCCAATGTCTATATGTACTTTGTCTGAACTAACGTCATGTAATGTGTTTATATAGTAGCGAAAGTGTGTGCTTTGTAATATGTAAACTTATTTTGGCTATTATTGAACTATCGTGCATAGACATACATAGCTATGTCGCATGTGTAGTCTCACTTTTTACACTACATAAAATTACTCAAAGAATTCATTCACAATTATTAGTGCAAGCTTGTAAATACGCAGCAGATAATTCCAGATAAATCGTCACTGTCATTTAATTGATCGATGCTGTGATGTCGTGTTTGTTTTAAATTCGTAAATAGTCGTAGGATTAAGTGTTTGCAGTCGATGTAAATGTAAACGTACAGGTATTAATAATTGTATCAGTGATTTACAATAGGCAAGTATGTAATTATAAAGGGGTATGTATCGTAAAGCTGTGTGTAATAAACACGATAATAGTTATATGACGATGGTTTCGATGTAATGTTAAATTCAAGCTAAACACAACAACAAAATTCGAGTCAGCAACTGATTGCTGTTTTGGATGTTTTGATATCCAGTGGTAAATAGTACAGTCTCATTGCGAAGTTTGTTTGTTGTATGCGATTTTCGGCGTTTTTCACAATTGCACGGTTGAATAGCCTCTCTTCTCTCTGGTCTCTGTGTGTTCTTCTTCTGGTTATTTTATTTTGCTGGCGCAGTTGAATCTACGTCACAATGTACACGATACGGTGTGACATTATATTTGACTTTCCTCTCAACTTCACCTATAGGTATTCTGTAAATAAGCATCCAAACCATTACAACTTATTACTACAGATACACCATATATTTACTGAATTCGGGTAATATGTAATTCTGCGAAAACCATTCCTACAAATAACATCTATGTAAGTGCACATACCTACCTTACTAACATTAACATTGAGTATAAACTGTACAAGCCTTAAACAACATAAAAGTAGAATGGTTATTAAAAGCTTATCATTGAATCACGAATTCCAATTAAGTGCTAAATACACAATTATCATTCTGAGACATTGTAGCACACTAGGTTATTGCATTTAATGCAAAGTCATATTATGGCAGCAAATTGTTTAGAAGTACAGTAAACAAAAGAAAAACAGTGTATAAGTGTATTGGCAAAGAATCGCATTTCTCACACACACAAACACACACTAGTTACACAAGTACACACATAACAGTGAGTAAACAAAATGTTGAATATTATATGCTAGTACTACTAGTTGTGAGTATTTGGTATAAAAAATGAGATATGTGTTGGTGTAGTGTTGTTGTGGCCGTGTGTGTGGTTGATATGAATGAGTAGTACATAGTGAGACATCTAATTTGCTTTCGCTTGGGTTGGCTCTTTGCCTATATTTAATCTATTTGTTTGCCTGTATGCCGAATGCACATAAAATATTAGAAGAGTAAAGGGAGCTGGATTGTGTGTACCGACTTGAGTTGACTTGACTTGACTTGCCTATAGAAATAAGACGATTCCTCTCAACAATGAGAGTAAACATAAACAAAACACATTAATCGTTGACTTAGCACATAGTAGTCCTCCTTCCAACAAAACACAAGCCAAGTAATAGCCTCCGTCTCTCTTACTTCATTTAAGTAAACTAAACTAGAGTTATTACATCTTTTTCCATTCCTCCTCTACTTATAGTATAAGTGCGTGTATTATACATGCAATGTAACCAAAATGCAATGCCCTTTATACTAGTACCACAGTTTATGTTATGGACACTCTTTAGATACTATGTTTTACTATACATAGCTAGTAATAGTTTTGTGTGTGACGACTTTATGTATCTGTGTGTAGAGTGAAAGCTTGGGTAACAAAACATAAATGAAAAGGTCAACAACAAATATTTGCGTGCATCCCATAAATACACATTATTAACTAACAAGCCATTGTGTGTCTAACTTAAAGATATCTGTGTGTATATACCTAGACCTATTACTTACACTGTGTTTACAACTATTACTCTTAATATTAGTATCAGTATTAGTACATTGTATAATATTAAAAGACTCACCTGACACAAGCCGGGTAGATTGTTTTCAGCTCAACTCAAATATTGCTCTAGTAGAACATAGTACATACAGTACACTTGAGTTAGATTTCACACAAGATGAATCGATTGAGTAGATAGCTAGCAATCATTTGCGTTTGTATGTACTTTGTATAGCATAGCATGTAAGTACTATGTAAAGTATGTTTAAGGATTACACCACGACGGGTATAATGCAATTCGTCTCGCACTTGTATAAAGCAAGTATGTATATCAAGTCAAATGGATGAACTGATTTGATTTGCACTGAACTGTTTAAATAGGAAAAGTGTTCCATGCACCAGGAGAAAAGTTGCACTCGACACTTGTACGTGTATTTTTGGCGATGTCTCTGAGGTGATATTATTATAGTTGAGTGTTGTTAGGTAGGTGTTGGGATAATACTAATAGCATCAGTACATTAAGTACAAATATTGGAGTTTCTGTTATTTTTGTTTGATGCAATTATATATGAATGTGTGTTGTGTTTATGTGTGCGTGTATCTATATGGTTGAGTTTATTATGTGTGCAGAGTATTCGTATGGTAGACTATCGTGTGTATTGTATGCTATTCCAATGTTTGTCTCTCTAAGTAAAGTAACCAAGTAAGTATGAATGGATTGATGTAAGTTTGTTTGTATTTGTTCACCCGGTAGTCAGAGTGTAGTAGTAGTAGTAGTAATAGTAGTAGTATCAAAACTGTACGGTCTGTGCCCTGCTCCGACTATTTCTCTTCTATTCTTTGCTCTGCTCTGCTACTCCACGGCACAAATCCCGGTCTCTGGTTGTTGGGTTACGTTTGGCTGGTGCGTATTCCGTATCCTAACCTAACTAAGGGAAAAGTACACAATCCATGTATGTTTGGCCTAGTGTTGTATTGCGGTGTGGTGTGTGGGCTATGGTTCGCTAAGCTATCGTCGTATTATTGGTTTTATATATGTGTTTGTATAATATGTGTATGTATGTGTGTACACATACATCGTCTAGAGAGAGAGAGAGAGAGAGAAAGAGGATGCTTCGATGTGATGTGAATGTCTATCTATATGTGTAGTATGTGTGTGTAAGTATAAATTAGTCCGCCTTGTTTTACTTTTCAATCAGCAACAAGTGTGGAAAGAGTTGAGTTTACTCAAAAAACGTCTGCTATAAGTAATGCACTTATAATTTTTTCTGGTTTGGATTGGTTTGTGTGCCTTGACTGTTGGCTCAGTCAGAGCGAGTCGTTGAATTCAATTGAATACTCGTAAGCGAGAGAGAACGGCTACGGGAGAGAGACAGAGCGAGAGACACTCACATACACACAGAAAGACAAGATGGGCTAAAGCCAATGCAAGCTCCTAATACACAGAAAGAGACGGGAACACAGTCAGTTTAGTTCTTTTTCTTTACTAGCCTTCTTAGTAGCTCTTCTCACTCACTCCACACTTTATCCCCGTTCTAGTATCTCTGCCTTCTAGTATAAGTAGGAGCTCTATGTATTAGAACTAATATCTAATGCAATCTTACATCTTAGTTTAGTAGCAATAGAATCTAGTAATGCAGTCCATATTGGGCAAAGAAGGTGTATTTCTCTCTATCTATCTTCTTTTCTCTTGTTTAAAGTATGTATGTGTAGGTATCTGTGTCTGTGTGTGAGTTCCTATGCTTTCCGTTCTTCTTGTGTGTCGACTACTCGTTTGGTTGGGTTAGTAGAAGAAGATCTAATAGTACACAGTGTTAGTGTTGAGTAGAGCTCAATGCAAGCAAGTTAGCTGACACTCAGAACTTGTGCGACTACTTTGGGATCCCATACACAGAGAATAATTGTCAAAACAAACAGTGCACGTGGATCTGTACACAACCCATATGTTTGAGCTAGCTAAACATCATAAGCAAACTGAGGATCCCCCAGTTAAGTTTAGACGAGACCATACATACTAGCACAGTTGTACTAGTAGTATGCACAATATGTAAGTAGTACATAGTAGAAGTGCACCAACACTAACTCTACACGTTATTATTCCATAGTCGAGCTAGGAAACGAGCCAGGCAAGCAAAAGACAGACGGGAGCACAGTACATACATGGCACAGAATGCATGTAGCTGTAAAGGAGTGTAAGAATACGGAGACAGAGACAGATACTACATAGATGAGGAATAACATGCATAACACACACACATCCAACCAAATACACTTTCGTGCTATTTCCTAAGCTCAGTTTTGACTGTACTGTACTTGGCAATGCAATGGCAAAAACTCCTGTACAGCAATCTAATAGACTCCATGACGGGCGTCCGCCCAGCTTCCTTTGCATTAGTCCATAAGACCAAGTGCGTTCAGGATTGGATCCTCCTCCGGGTTCCTTCACCGCCTATCCCATTTTGCACCGACTCGTTACGGGCGGCTACGAACACCCCTTCGATCGTTGAAGGCAATACTTGCCCAACAGTTGCCTCTGCCTTCCTTCCATTATCACACTTCCGTCCGTAGCCAACTTACGAAGACTTCCCCAGCTCAAATCTTCCTTCCCACGTAGTTCCTACTGCACCTCATATAATTCTTACGTGCAATAACCTAATACTCTCAACTCTCTCTCTTTATGCTCCTCTTCTTCAGCTTTCCTCCTCTTCTCCATATACAGATACAACACTATTTTTATACAAAATTTCTACAATACTTTTCCTATATACTAGTAAGCACTCCATGTAGGGTAAAATCTAAGTTAACTTTAGCAGTATAAAGTATTACTGGGTTTTTATATAGAGAGTATGAAGAAGTATGCACCTTATCTTACTTTAGTGTGTGAGAGAGGGGCTACATGCATACACATTAGTTTTCAGTCGAATATCACATAAAGGTATCTATCTATGTCTTTATGTGCTTTCTTCTTGTGCTTTGACTGACTACTTGGTATAGGACTACTGTGAATAGATAGAAGCTTAGCGAAAACCGAACAACTCTTTCAACTTCCCCTGTTCACACTATGTGAAAAACTTGCATCAACACACAAGAAGAAATGCAGAATAAAGTTCTTACATAAAGTTCCATGGTTGACATGGAATTTCACAATGCTAGAAAAAGCAGTGATAGTATAATGATGGAATGCTAGCATGGCATGATGATATCAAAAAGCTTTCCGGGAATTCTGTTTCATTGTATGAAACCATTTTACACAAAACAAAATCAAATACACTCATATATGTTCATGAGAATCAAGCAAACAAACTAAATAAACACAATCTTATTTTGTGGTACATTGGGTCACTGTCAGATTTTCTTTTCTCTCTTGTGTCTCTCTTCTATGGAAAAGCAATTTGAGTAGGAAACACATTGAGAAAGTGAATGCGTGTATTTCTTACAATACACAAAACATGATTAATTTTCATGCGAAATGAACATAGACAGTTTGCATTTGATACTCAAAATAAAATGGTAATTCCGATGAAATAAAATATAATACTTAAGTAAGCAATTAGAATTGTTGTTGGTGTGGTTGGCGTGTGTGAAGGAATCCTATAGCGATAGGTAACCTTCACCCAAAAAAGAAGCGTCTGACGCAATGATGGTGTAGTATTCAATTCAAATATTTAGAATTACCTACGCACTTGCATGGGGTAGCCATAATAATATCATATCGGTTTCATTTCAACAGATCATTTCCAAATGCACGTAAATAAAACAGAATACCCATGTATAGCTTTCCAAGAGTATAGGTGGGACTATTCAAGTCTTTTACGTAGTTTGTGTGATAAAGGTATATGTAATAATACTTATTTTGTATTGTGTTACACATATTGAATGCAATTTTAAGCCTGTTATGCTAATATTGCACACCACAATTGCTCTTTTTACCATACACGAATACAAAACAAACTCAAGCAGTCGACTCATGTACTACAAGTCAAGGTGTCACCCTGTCACTGTATTGTGTGCTTTGCGTGTGTGGAAATCAAACCCATACTTGACATGACTATAATAAAATATCTGGTTCCCTTGTACTACAACGTACGACGAACGTGTGTAATGTAGAGAAGCTTCAAAGTTAGTTTGGCGGAGCATCTGAGAGCATTTAGAAAATTATTTAGTAGGTTGTGCATATTTAATTAGCTTCGTTTCTTTACAGACGTGGTCGTAACAGCAACACTCTTGCCAGGCACCTCTGAGTAAACAGAATATCATAAAAATTGCAGCAAGTAAAGTATATGAGATGTCATTCATGTGTATCATCCATGATTTTAACCTTAATTCGTTAGCAACCACCTAAACACATTTGTTAGGAAACATGAACATGGTCATTATATGTAGTATAGGTACCTGCATACCTAATTCTAATTTCAGTGTAACTAACTTGAAACTTAAACCGACTTTCGCTTTCTTGTCATTTTCATTTTCTACGAACAAACCTTTGTCCACATAACAAACACACCTACCTAACCTTAAAGTTGCAGCAGGTAGTCGTGTTGGTATTGGATTTACAAATATAAACACGAAAGTGTGACTTCCTAGTTTCGGTATTAAACGCACTACAATAATAATTAGTGCTACCCTTGTGGATTTTTCAAACCAGAACCTTAGATTTTACATTTAGAATAAAGCTTCCCACTTCGTTTGCCTTCGTTGCACGCACATCTTTTTCTTGTATAAAAAGAAGGCACGTGTAAATGAAGTTTGAAGTTATTGAGTTATGATGAAGCGACTAGTAATCCAAGCCTCTGGAACTTAACCAAAGTAATCATTGAATGATGATGGTAATTGGTAGTATAACTTAATGTGCTCATGTTATGCATGCCTTGTCCCATCATGTCAATTCCTTCCGCTTGGTTTCTTGCTTTGCTTTATAGTAACTGGAATCACAAGTCTCCTGAGGGAAATCTTGCGTTGGTTCGCTGACTTGGCTTGATCTGGCTTGGATTGGCTCATCATCCTGACTCTACTATATGCTTTACTTGCTCCTTGTTTCACTTCCTTGTGTACCTTCACCATATACTCCACCACTATACAAATCTCTGTGCTAGTTCAATTCTCTTCCAGAAATATCCAACTTCCAACCGTTCTCCAGTATTCTCTCACTTTCCTTTTGCTTGACGTTCCTAGTTCCTACAATACTTCCTACAAGGAATACTGGAAAATGTAATATACTATACAGAAGCTACGTTTTATAATATGGATATGCAATAGCAATACTAGTTTCATTTTCTTGAGACACATATACAGATACTACCTACTATTGCATCCTATATACTACTATTACATAACATAAAGCAGCAACAAAATCCATTTCAATTCAACTCAACTACATTTTGTATATACTACACAGTAGGTTCGTAGGAAGTATATAAATAAAGGTAGTACCTAATGGTTAGTGTATCTAGTATGAAGTATGAGTGTAAGAATGTATGAGAAGGATATAGTAGAATGTGCCTTGGAGTAAATATAAACTGTTGTACGAGTACGAGTTGTGTTCATATAGAGTTCCTAGTTACTAAAGCAATTCTCTGGTATTTTGTACGAAGGCAATGTAGGTAGGCCGTAGATGCTTGTCAAGGACCGAAAAATCGATTTGCTTCCCATCCAAATCAACAAAGTAAATATCACCAGACTTTCAATTATGGGGATGTAGCTTTAGACTGTAGCCAGCGTATTTTACAGTGTGTTGCTTTGCTACTATATTATATGAAAAGAAGAAGACTGTGGTGCTGTGCTCTTCTGTATTGCTTGAGAGTATTGCTTGCTGACGACGTATGTAATGTAGTAGAACTGTGAGAGTAATGTTCCGCATCCTACCGCACTTCTATTGCTGAATTGCATCACAAGAGCAGTTGTAGTTTGTGTGGAGAATGGGATACGAGAACTTAAGTCGTCTAGCTAACAATAAGAACTCACTTTCATCGTCTCATCATGTTCACGTTCCTTCATTCGTGGTCTGACTACTGCCTTTAGTTTACTTCCTCTCCTTTATTGATATTAAATAAGATACCAACCGCCGACGCTTACTTTCCTACCACCACCCCGTCGTATTGCCTACACACTTTCCCGTCAGACCTACTCTTATATACGTATGTGTGTAGTGTGTAGATATTTGTATGAACACTAAATGTGTTTAGAGCTGCTACAGCACAATTTAATCGGAAATCTCCTCTTTTATTCCTAACTTCAAGTTCTTCTTGGTTTTAGCTTGGAATTGAAATGTAAAGTAAAGTAAACTGTAGTATATGTGGTTGAACATGCATGCGAAACTGAATTGCGTGGGACGGCAAGGCAAAAGTCATAAGTATTCAGTAGGGAGGCGCTATATAAGGCATTAATGCAATCACCTGACGAATGAGCAATGCTCCGGTTTTGCAAACATCTTTATTTTGTGAGCAATACAGGGAAAATGAAAATTCATGGAGAATTTAATTATATACAGCACATCACGTTCAACGTTGTAAATGCATAGCAAGGCTAAAATTTGAATCTCATCAAACTGACTCAGCATACTTATCTTTAATAAATGTAAAATGGTAATGGTAATATGTAAAATGGTTTACGTGTATTATGTTCTGGTGGAGCTTCCTTGAGTATAAATTCACATCTGATGTGTGTTCAGATGAATTTTGACTGGGATTTTGTCTTTTTAGTTTCTCATCAGCAAATGTGTAGTTTTAATAGGGAGAATATAGAGAATGCTATATATGTAGGAGTACATTTAGTTGTCTGTACACAGAAGTAGAAGTGTATGTACTTAAGCGATATTACTTCCGGTAATATTCATTTTGTGAAACATCTTAATAAAACATTACAAAAAGGCAAATATTCATAGTGAGTCCCTGTTGCACAGATGAAAGTAGTGTTGGTCCATAAGCTTGGAGCTACTTTCTTCTGGTACTAAAAGTATTTAGTGGAGGCAAGAAGCGTGTTTTGTTTCATGTTGCAATATTTTATGCCAATATACAACAGATAGTTAGCAGAGAGTAGCTCTTTTCTGTTTAATCTTAATCCAGCCCAGAAGGAACTTATTTCTTTACTTAAGGATCTAATGTAATATACAATGTAAACGTCAAGTGTGCTTTACTGTTGCTAGCGTAATACAAGTGTACTGTTGACGCTCCTCCTGCTGCTCCTGACTTCTTCTGCGAATAAAACTGTGTAAAGGAACTCTGCCGCGGCATAATAAATTGCATGAAATATTTCTGTGTGCTTAAGACTTTATGCTGTTGTGTACAAAAGGAACGCTTATTACCTCTTCACTTCACTATCTCAACCGAACTAGATTTTATTGTAATATTATACACATACTACGACTTTGTGTTTTATACACAAGAACATTGTACACAGTTTGTAATGTGTACACATGGCATAACTAAATACACACAAGACATGAATACTACTCTACCAGCACTCTTTTAATATTACGGAATAAAGCAAACTACATATAGATTAAATATTATTACATAGTCGCAAATCTCAGCACCGACATTTAACATGATATATGTACTGGGCTTCCTTTGCTT
>JAQFYB010004356.1:0-16523 GCA_034694085.1 Pogonognathellus longicornis
AGTTTTTTCCTTAACAAGTTTCCGGCTAAGAGATATTTGATTTATTAGGCGAAATGATCATCTATCCTCCAAGCCAATCTTAAAGCAAAAGAAAAGAACCTGGAAAGAATTAAAAAAAGACTCGAGATAAGATTACAAAGAAGAATAAAGAATTTTTGTAGTCTCAGTCTCACACACCTGACTTGAACTTTTATAGTGATTTTGTGACTTATTTATTACTCGTTAGGTACCTGATACTTTCTTTCTGAGTATCGTTTAGTTTTTATTTTACCACAACCTGAGTTCAATATACAAATAAAGCAAAATTAGTTGCAGAATGATTGACTTTTTGACTGTTATAGTGTATCTGTGCCAATTTCCGTCTGCATGCTCCTACACGACTGAAAACATGCCAACTGTGACAAGACCTGAATCTGTCAGCTTGAATTCGAATCTAATTTAGTACTGTACCTACTTGTCTTGTATGTAAGCTAGAAATTGAAGTGGAAACTAGTAAGGATTAGAATGAATAAAAACAAGCGAAAATCCCAAAGTCATGACGAGAAATGTCTGATACGTTTCGTTTCACCTTGCTCCGTGATAGACACTCAAGTGTACATATAGTGTTGTTGTGGCTGTAAGAAGATCATTACAAATTTCAGACTCCTTTTTAGTGAAAATTCGAGGACAAATACGGAGAACATTGAAGATGGCATATGCAAGGAATGAAACTAGAGGATCTAATACAAGTAAGTATGAGCCACTTCTCAAGTAGCTTTCACTTGTGTTGTTCATTTAGGTGGAGGCTTGTTTTTATATGCATTGAGCTTTGCTTGGTTGGCCTGCGTCCTACAGTCTTTACGTTCAACTGATTGTCAACGACACACGAGAATACAGGATTCACTTGCTTCACTCATTCCCAGGCAGGTTTACTAACCCGGCAGTTGTATCCTCCGAGTGCATCCAACCAACGCAGGACTATCTCAGTTGAGTTAACAGTTCTCTCCAGCAGCAACAACCCAAGAATTCCCTCAGAGTTAACGTTGGTTGCAACACATTACATGTTCAACTGTTTGTTTCCCACTACCAATTTCTGACTCTGAATCTTTCGACTTTACGTGAACAACATAACCCGAACCGTACTATACAACCATACTGGACCGGGGTGACGTGATCCTAAATCCGATTTCGTTTTCTTCTTAACTCCTTAATTCCCAGTAACAACTAGTAGTCAAGTTAAGCTGTTTTTGCTAGACTGTGAACCTACCAGATACCCATGTGAAATTGCGGCATTGAAATATACAATAACAAACGTTACTTTGAATTGGTTTATGTAGTGGTACTTAACTTAATTTTAGAAGTGAAAATAGCGTTAACAAAGAGGATTCCGGAGATGGGGAAAGTGAAAATATTTTGTGTACTGATCTTTTCCGGATTTGTATATAAAAATAACAAATAAAAGTTTACAACATACGTTCTTACAGACTAGAGACCAGATTTGTAAGCAAACTGAAGATAATATTATTAAATATAAACTTAAAGAACTATATAGACGAATACTGTTCTAGCAATATATTGTGAGTTTGTGTGACCAGCATTGTGAGTTTGTCAGATGTAAGTGTAGTGATTCCAATTTAAAAGGAACGGAGTAATCGAGGAAAGTTTAGGGCCAGAATACTTTTTCAATGAGATTAGAAACTGGGAGGCTCAAGTGAAAAAGTGATATCTGGAATCTGGGATTGTATTCATGATAGTAGGTACCTATATGCACTATGTACCTACCTATATCAACTTGAAAAAGTTTATATATTTGTTGATATTACTACTGAGAAGAGTCATGTAATTGACTCCGTGTAAGTTTGTGTAATGGTCTAATAATGATATTAAAGACTCCTGAAATACCAATACACACGATGAATTTCGAACCGCCATCATTAATGGATGCTTCTTCCTACGGATCTTCTTCCTCCTCTTCGGAAGTCGAAGCCCTTTTTATTGTTGATTTAGACGCTTCAAAATTTTGGCCATCTTCCTCTCCAACTGAGACATTAGAAACCAAAACCACAAACGGTAATACAATGCCTTTTGTTAATGAGTCCGTAGAAGACTCGGTTTATTTAACAAACGGAAGCTTCAATGACAGTTCCTATGTTGAATTACCCATTGACATGCAATTTAATGATGGCCATCTAGTTTCCGTTGTGGTCTATAGCTGTCTTTTCATCTTCTCTGCAATTGGTAAGTTCTGTCTCACTCTATCTCTGTATCTACCCACACTACCTGGCTTATTCATGAAATAAATCTTCGTTAGTGCACCTGTACATATATATTTGAATTATTCGCAAAGCATATAGCTAAACTTGTACAAATGCAGTACATTGATCACTCAGACACTAGTCATCCAACATTCTATCTTTTCGTAAACCAGATACTTTGTTTCTGCGTAGTATACCTACAATAGTATACCTACAATACAATATACGTCAAAAATAATTATTCTCTTTATCTTGCGCACTTTATCAGTGGTATAATGGACTAATTTTCCAGTTTTTTATTCTAAGCATGCACATGCAAATATATTATAGCATGTCTGGGAATGTCTGCCAGTCTGGTTAAAACTAAACTCTGTAGAATGTAGAAGGTTTCTTACCATCTTTATCAGAGATTTAAAATATACCAATTCTCACTTCGATTGGGTTGAAGTGGAAGTAGAAGTAATGGAGCATTATGAAGGATTTGCAGCTTGAGATAATCAAACACTCTTTCCATTGTGCGTCGATTACTTAGTTAGGCTGAAATGGTTTGTGCTTTACCCATTCACCCCACTCGAGTCGAGACTCCTTATTCGCCGAACTAACAAACTTGATGACGAAGAAAGATGGCAAACTCCATTTGCATGAGATTCACAAAAAGACGACATAGTCGACGATATTGTTCATCTAACTTTTTTTTTCTCTTATAATGTGCAAGTCTATTACTAGTATGTGCAAGTCTAATTTTAGGATTTTTTAGGTCTTTGTAACGTACCTAGGTATATATAACTGAAAAAGAAATCAATAAGAATCTCGGCAGCAAATACCATGCATTGGAATTTGTCTCCATATGCCCTTTTTTGTGAGAAACACATGAACCATATGTATTTTGTCCTGCATTGCTGAAAGAAAGCACAATACAATGATTTATTGTGCACGCATATCTATCTATCTATGTATGATATTACACGTATTTACTGAAACATTTGGAAGCTATTGTATACTGCATACATAAAACGCAAAGACATATTTTGCTAACAATTTCTAGTAACTCACGAAGCACAATAAAACCTTACAAAAAAGGATCGTAAAAGCAATAAAGATTTCAACTCCAGTGATGAGAACGTTAATTGTAAATTTCGACACAAGAAAAATATCTGAGACTCAGAGCATCAGGCAGACAAAAAGTGCTAATTTTAGAGCACTCATATATACAAAGTATTCTACCTAACCTACCCAACTACCTATACCCACACATACCCAGTATAGTATATTAGGTAGGTACTTTATTAATTTCTCCTCTACCTTTCATCTAGTTGATCATGGGATTTAAGCTTAAATCCTTCTATTATAACCCCCATTTCATACATGTATTATGTCTGTATTTTTATTCACTCCTTTCATTTATTTATCTGTATGTGAGCTTAGAACATCATTGTTACGGCAGAATTATTGTGATGGGTTTAATAATAGTACCTAATGATAGAGAATACGAGAATCAATCTGCTTCTAACTTTTAATCCATAATCTGGACTATGGGGAGATCGTTAAATTGAGTCTAGATTAGAAGGAATAGAGAGAATACCTAAGTTGTTAGTAGTAGAATTAAGCGCACCGTTACGTGATGCCTGAGTTTGAGCACAATACAAATGAAAACTTTAGACTCTTTTTCATATGAGTTACTATATTATTCAATATAAAACTTCCGACCAGATTGATTATTGTAATGTACCGAGACTTAATCGTGGATCGATTCGGTGTAGTTTTCAGGGCTTCTCCACGTCAAACTTGACTTATATTGTTCATGTAATATTTCAGGGAAATGCTTTAATTGAGGTATTATAAGGATAGATCTCATTAGATGTAGTCCTTAAGTAGGGACCTTGGATCGAATTTTTTCAACCCCTTTCCCAGGCATCTTTTTACTCTCAGTTTTTCTACACCAACCCCAAAATCCAGATTCTTTGCTTAATGCATGCTTATCCAAATGCCCCCTTTGAAGATTTTAATAAACGGAAAATACAAAACCCAACTATACTAGGTCTGTATACCTAGGTACAAAGACACCAAACAATAGACATGCATTACCAGATAATACTACCGAATTGCTCCCACACTAACTATTCTACTATTAATAATCATTGATTATCTATAGTATTTAGAGATAATTGTTAATTAAATTCATTCTTATAGTACTGTACAATGGCACATTAGATTACTGCTGCCGTCGTTCCGTCTTATAAGGTATATATAATGTTACATATTCCAGGAAACTACATTTGAATTGTTGCAATATTCGATTATGGTGGAATTGGTTGTTCCATGCGGAGCAGGTATAGAGATGGGGACAGTATCGGTAGGCGATATCCGAACCCGAAATTTTCGGGTTCGCGCACAATATTTAAAAAAATGAAACGTGTTCGGGAACAATATTTCAAAAAATAAAACGGGTTCGGGCTGTCGGTTCAAGAATTTTAGGATTTCGTTTAGTATACCAATTTCTAATACTCTTCAGGTCTACTTTCAAGTTTTTGCTAACTTGAGAAATTGACGAGGTTTCACTTAATAAAACTGCCTCCAACTTAAATTTGGCTGTACGTGGAAGGCATTTGCTTGGTCTCTTGGGAGTTAAAATTATACGACTCTCCAGGTTCGCCATTCTAAACAAACTAAAACCTTGATAAGACCATTTTTATCTCGGCCTTCTCAAGTTCGTTACCTTTCTTTATCAGATTATCCTTAGAAAGGTCTTCATACAGATAACTAGTAAAGTACATTAGTACAGGTTGTATGTAATTTGATTGTATATAAACAACATGGGATGCTATTCTGTCACTGGGGAGTTACCATCTGGTAGAGACAATTCATAGGTATGGACGATGTAGTACCCCACATGGTGACCTAAAGTGTCCCTGGGATAGTATCAGCGCCAGTACGGTACTCCAAAATAAATTTAAAAGCATTAATTTCTAAGATGCGAAGTCTTTTTTGGGAAGGAAAAGTTACATTTTCTTCCAAACAGCTTGTTCATAGCCTAACGGTCTAACCCAATAAAAGATATACATTCATTGAACGATACGGAATTATATATTTTCGATTTAAAACAGGTTTCGGTTAGGTTCAGGCTTAAAATTTTTCGGGACGGGACGGGATTGTATTTTTTAGATTTAAAAAGGGATCGGGCAGGGTTCGGGTTTACAGAAGAACGGGTTCGGTTCGGGACGGATCCCAAAAATCATGTCCGTTCCCAACTCTCTGATTATGGCGTGGTTTTCTTTTGACAAAGCAACAAAAAACACAGGGGCTTTGGACATGAAAGCAACTTGCCTTAACTGCTGAACACGTTAAGATTCTTCATAGCATAGCTGAATAGAACTACAGAATTACCGACAAGACACACCTAAAAGAGTATGACCTATGTACTATAGGAGCAACCCTTTGGTTTCCGGAATTGGCTTTGCAATAGGAGACCATGGATAAGTAATAGTAATATGCTCAGCAAAGTCTTTTAATCTCTCTAATGTTTTCTTACATATGCATCGTCGATTCTATGTATTTTGAAAGGAGTGTTTGATGGCTTCGAAAAACTCATTCCTTTTATCATTTCTCATAAGGACAGTGTGAAGCCAACATGCGTAAAAGATCTTCTGAAGTAGTTTTTGCAGTATATAAGCCAATATTATTTAACAACGGATGTGTTACACCACAACATAAAATACAGTCTCACATAGTTAAAGGAATTGAATAAAGCAGCTCCTAATGGCTTACATGTACGAAAAACATTCACAAGAAAAACTTTCTAGGGATCAGTCTGTATGCACTTTAGTTCACTTAAGCTGGGTTGGAGTTTATACAAGAAGACTTTCGGTACGAGATTTCACAAACTTGCTTTACTAATAAAATTTTGTGACTTTCTTTTTTGGACATCACAAGTGTTTATAAAGTAAGTACCTCACATGAATGGCTGTGTTCATGTAAGGTAACAAACAACATGTCATCGACACAATAAAAATGCTGCATATTATATACAGTCTGCTGTATGTAGGTAAATGTGTATGTAACTAAGTTATTGCTGTGGTGTATTGCATACAAAGCATGTCAGCCTATATATACATAATGCATGTAAATACAATTGAATTGTATTTCTTAATTTGCTATTTTGCTTACCTGCATGGTCTGCATTTTAATCCTTGGTTATAGTTAGGCTACAATATGAATTGTTCCATAAGTATTTATTGTAGAAAATTAAAAGTTCAACCCACTAAACCTTTTAACTAAATGTAAAGCGAACAAAGTAGTTGAACTTTTGTATACAATTCAAGTAATCAAGCTCTACAATGTATTATTTTTTCATTAGTTATGAGCATTGAACACACGATTGAGATTTTTTAAAGCAAAGCCAAATCAGAACTTTACAGTAACCACTACAAGAGCTTACGAAATCTTTTTTAAATCTGGTACGAAGGTTAAACTTAGTACTAGACACAATTTTAAAATATAAATGGTTGTGTTAATCAATGACCCTTTCTTTCTTGCCAAAAGTATCAGACATTATTCCATTTGAAAGAACACACTGCCAATTTTCTATAACCCACAACTTAGACTTGAGATTGATACATACTTTGTATTTACTTACACAATGAGGGAAAGTAATTTAACGCCAGCTTATTTTCAAAGGAAGAGTAAAATCAGATAAACAGCCTACGTAATCGAAAATCCTTTTCATTTGAAACGGAACAATTCAATACATCCACCAGTGAAGCTTTTGAATGGATGGTTGGAACGGGTTGGAACATCTTAGAACTAGAACTGCCTATTAAAGTTCTTTCTTTAAGGTTTAGAGATACTTGAAATAATGACGATGTTGGTAATTATGTGGTGACAGTACACCTAATATATAAAAAGCTAACAATAAGCATTCTATTGCCTGTTTAATATGTGTAAGCAGTGTAAAGCTTCTAAGGAAGACGGTTTGTGGCTTATTGTCGATTTCAGGTTTTGCGTCACATTACAAGTGTCGTTTTGATTAAATTTCTCTCGAAGTGAAATCAAAGTCACTTTCTCCACTTGGTGTTAATATATTTTTACTTTCTTGACACAGGAAACTCAAGCGTCCTCGCAGCGATTTTGAGACGTCGTAGACATCATTCTCTGTTCTCTCGAATCGATTTTATGCTGATGCATCTTGCCATCGCGGATTTAATGGTACGTCTAAAGAGCATAAAATACATAATGAAATGTTATCATAAATGTAATTTAATGCGATATAAAGAGCTTACATACCTACAAACACAAGTATACGCAGTTACATACAATGGTAGGAAGGGAGGTAGAAACATTATTAAAATTTTAATGGAAAAGCAATGCAAGAGTTGATGTAAAGGACTTTCAGAGAAAGTATATAACATACAGACTCATACTTATTAAGGAGGACTTTGCTTTCTGAAATTGGGGCTCTGTGATACATATTAAATGTGTTCTTAAAATGCTTAAAAAATACTTTTATTAAATAATATTCTACTGTTCCTGTTAATGTTTTTCACATTTTCCTAGTTTCCAACCACGGACAAATGACATTATGACAAGTGAAAGTGGCACAAAATCAGTATAGATGAATATATTAACTTCTTTGGCTTCGCCTTTTGCTTTGTTCATGAAATGTCGTGCGGTCCTTGAAAAGTATGTTGTAGGGAATGAGTCCGTAGAACATAAAACACAAACAGCATATTTTCAATGCATATTTAAACCAGATATATTTAGAATTGGGTAATTCTAAGTTGTCCTTCTACTGTCCGAACTGAAATGAAAACATGAAGTGAAAGTCATCTCACCTATAAATTGTTACACGAAAAGTGAAACTTTCAGTTTGGTATTCTTCGAGCTCTAATGCTTACACTTTCTTTCCAAATGTTTGCCGTCAAAATTCGGAGCCTATCGCCATCAAAATTCTCTATCCCGTTACCATTAAAATTAGCAGTCTTCCACCGTCAAAATTGCCTAGGCTTTCACCATCAAAATTTGATATAATTTCACTGTCAAACTTTGCTATGCTTAATTTGCTATCTCCAAAATTCCCTTTACAAAGAATTTAGAGAAAAAAGGAGCCAAATCGTCAAAAAAAAATTATTTATTATCTTTATTAGACTTTTGTATTGTATATACTCCTCACATTTTGTGTCAATTGTTATTAATGCCCTTTGTCAGTCATCAGTTCGACAGGTAGTGCCGGTTACCTGTAAACAGTTTCATACGGCCTACCTGGTTTTGTCTACTTAATCTTCGGTCTCAGCTTTTAATATCAATAAAATGTATGTTTTAAATTGATTGGTTGATTGGTTCGTCAATACATTAAAAAATATTACAGTCGTTATCCATTCGAGCAAGGATTGTATGGTGTTTTCACTACTTTTACAAATGCTAACTTAGAAAATACTTGCCTGCATCACCAAATCTAATTGCAGGTAAGTTTAATCATATCAACGAAGGTAAGCAAACTTGAAAGCACCATAGATTATTACTTGAAGAGATAACTGTGAAAAAAGTACATGTACTTACATGTATCGTATAGCCGATAAATCTTGGACAAATTATTGCATAGTATTTTCACTTACTTTCACAAATGTCTACATATGCAGTAAGTATTGTAAGCATGTTCGGTGGTGAATTTTGTGTGCCACTGTGCCAGAAGGAGATTCAAGAATAGGTACCTATGTGTGTCAGATAGGCATGGATCTCTCAGAGTGCGCAGTCAGCCTTAACTACCAATATATAAAATGTAATAGCGTTATATAACTACGACGTAATGAGTAATAGAAGAATAAAATGCTATAAAGAAGTATCATAAGTACAATATAGCAAAGGAAAATTTATGGCAATTTTTATGTAAAAGTAATCTTATTCCATAATATTATGAAACGGAGATACAACAGATAATACTTTATGATTCGATTACTAAGTAGATAATAATATTATACTCACAGTACTACTACTGAGTGATACTTAATTCTCTTTACTACTTAATTCCCTTCTTCAAAACCTTAGGGGTATATATTAAGTAAACCCTATTAACCCTTTCATACAAGACATTTCATAACTTTACCTGAGAATTAGTAATAAAGAACGTTGAAATGTGTTTTGTATTCACTGAAAATCCATTCACAAACATATTCATAGCATTTTCATCTCATCCCATTTCATATCTTTTATTTCATCAGCTTTTATGACATTTCATAACTGAACATTACTTAACGTTAGTCTTGAAAAATTATGTATATTTATACATAGGCAAAGTAGACATACACTCACTAACATATGTGTTTTAACCCAAATACATTTTAAAAATTTCGCCATATCAGCACTGTCTAAAAAGTGCAGTTGTAAAGTGCTAAAGTGCTACTGAATCAGCTTAGGTATTACATGACTCATTTCTTACGTTTGTTCAAAACTTTACATACAACATATTCTTTGGAATAAATGAATAAGGAGGAACAAGTGAAAATTTTATGTGAAGAAACTCGCCTTGATTAACTTTGAGCGTGAAATTATAATTATTTGTTAAATCTATTTATAATTGTTATTCGGGCTTTATTAGAACAAACTTGCAAAAAGGTGAATCTTTCTATATACCACGCTTCTACACAAACAAGATTTTGTATGAGATACCGTATTTCCTCTAATTATAGCCCCGGGTTATAATTTGCAAAATTGTAGCCTGGGATAAAGTTAATTGACACCTTTCATTCTGGAGTGGCCATAATTATGCTTAATGGATGTCAAGGAGGGGGCTATAATTGGAGGGGGGCTAAAATTAGAGGAAATACGGTATATACAATTGCATTTTTAGTTCATTAATACTGTTGTACTTCATAATAATCTTATCCTTCTTGAGACTATTAACTTAATTTTTATCATTATTTTGAGAATGTGTGATAGACAGTCGCACATTTTGAGGTAGGGGTCTGAAGCCCCTTCCCCAAATTTTTGGACTTTAAATAAGAGACCATTTTTGTGCCTTAGAAATGAAAAGAATCGCCAAATTTTTCACGCTATGCACGATTTCGAAGCAATTTCCATTGATTTTGACCTGTGCTAAATTTTTTGCTCTACACATGAATTTGATGCATTTATACTGAATTTTGCTCCAAATTTGCATATAGTATAACCCACGTTTGCTCACGCCCCCAAATCTGTGACCTTGATACGCCCCTGGTGTGAAATATGTATTTAGAATGTGTCATGTATTATCGAATGTTTTAATTGCAGGTCACCTTTCTTATGATGCCATTGGAAGTAGCATGGGCAATCACAGTTTCGTGGAGAGGCGGAGATTTTCTGTGTCGAATTATGGCCTTTTTCAGAATATTTGGATTATTTCTCTCTAGTTTTGTGCTCGTGTGTCTTGCTGTTGATAGGTTAGTAAAATCTATATTTGCATATTAATTAACTTTGCTGAGTAACTTTAAATGCCATGTCTACTATTACCTAATAAGACATGGCATTTTAACACTAATGTGAGATTATTGTTGGTAACCATATTCTATGATTTCAATCAACATAATAATATGATAGACTACAGATACAACAACAATACACTTTATTTTTGTCGTGTGTACGAAAAAACCTTTTTTTACGTTAGAAATCAGAAAGCAAGTAGAAATAATATATTCAAAACTTTTCTCTTTCACCTACTTTTTACCATTTTAAAATAAATCTATACATATTCTCAAGTTATTCGCGTCCAAAGTCGTTCAACTGTAAAGTCCCGACTCCTGAACATCTGTAATGGTCCTAAACCTTGAATTCATAGACATGTACTCTGTGATAGTTTGCCTCGTATTATGTTTTAGTTCATCGTTGTAGCATCTGGTTAGACATTTTTGAACGATTGCAATCATTCATTTTAAAGGTCACATCAAAGACATGTTTAAAATAACTATACTCAAACTATACTCAAACTATACTCAAACTAACTATACTCGTTTATTGTGAAGAGGAAAAGTAAGAAAAGAAAACAGAATCCCCATGGTCAGATAATCGTAGCAGAGAAACAAGGTCTTTGGTTCAGAATCACAACTGCAATCGAATTGATTACCATCCATACATAATGCATCTCAAATACCTACGTAGTACGTACTACATTTCCTAAAAAGACGTGCCTAATACATATCATTACTATTTTTATTATTTTTGCTTCATTTTTATATTATTGTTTGAGTCTCAGTTCTTGCTTACATACTATTGATACTACCTACGTAAATCATGTTTCATCAAACTTATACCTTCTATTTGTATATGAATTTCACATCAGGTGGGTGTGACGGTGTGAGTATGCATGAAAGGGCTATAGAACTAAAAGTCGACTTCTTGTTTAAGTCTCAAGCTTTCAATACGTAAATAAAACTTTAACCATCAATTTTTTTAAGAGGTGAAAAAAAATGCATTTGCTAATGCATTTATTAAGTTCATGGGTAGGTACTTTTACTTAATCGCTACAAATGGTGAAGAGTTTTTTCCCCTGCTTGCATTGAATTTAATAATGTCTAATAATAACTAACAACTAATAACTGTTGTCAATTTTTTATAATGTATAATTTGAATAATACTATCGGGAAAAATGTAACTAAACCATTCTCCTTGACAGAAGATTAAAATGGTTTTCAAAATTACTCTTCACTAAATAGTTGTTTCTCTGGAACATTCAAATTATGCTTCAGGAAGTCGGCATGAAAAATAATTTTCTAGCATGTATCGTCGATTCAGTCATAATTTTTATACAAGTCCACCCTGTTGGGATTTCTTGGCCTATAACTCACCATTTCTTTTAATGTTTAATATCATACAGTCTCAGCAATGGCAGGTAAAAAATTCATTCCCTGTAGAGCTGCAGATGATTTGGATTTATTGTTCCAAAAGCCCATTATTTTAAAGCTTTTAATACTTTAGAATGTGCTTTATGAGTTTTTGTGGAAACCGCAATGTATTACTCCGATATTATAGCTGTCTTTACGTCAACAGATCTAACTTGTCATAAAGTTACCGTTTTTAGGTCGCATGTGTTTGTAAGGTTTTTTGCATGAAATACTTATTTATTAAATAGTTTGGAGTAACCCTTTAAATCACTCTCAGAATCGTAATTCATTTGCACGTTACATGCGTTGCCAGTTAAGGTATTTGGGATCAATTTCTTCTTTATTTCCATAATCAGACAGACGTCACAACATTTTGCAAATCATTTCTGACTGTAAATGGTGTACTTTGATACAAGTAGCTTATTTTTCTGAAAAATGAAGCTTTTCTTTCAATTTGATACATTTTCTTGGGTAATCTATATGTATATGTATGTATACCTATGTATAGTTATTTAATTTTATTCCTTGAAATAGGATAAATGCATATCACCAGTAAATAAAAAAGCTTTAGAAATGTTTTTAACAGACTCACTATAGTATCTTCGAGTCTAATTTTTTTAAGTTTAAGCCACTTTCAGTGCAATTATAAAATTTATTTTGCCACCGTTTTTGATTTACTATTTGGCCTTCTTGTAATATTAACAACAAAACAGTTTATTTTCATAAAATTATTCAGCAGGTTAAGGGTGGTTATGATCGTTTGGTGATATAAGATCTGTGTCTTTGTAGATGCATTTACAAGAAATTGACAAAGAAAAATTACAGGGAAAGAAAGACTTCAAAGGTAAACGGGCCGATGTATTTTTATGTGCATATAATGATTATGTCTGTTTACCTATCTGTCGACAAGATAACTCGAGTAAACATGATGCTGAAATGTTACTCAGAACACTCAGAAGTCAGAACAAAGGTGTTACAACATGGAGTATAAAACTCTGATTTAAATAATGTAAATGGATTCCTTTCATAAAATATGAATATGATATTATGCTGTTATATACATATATAAAATATTGTGTGAAAATATATTTTAAATTTCTGTTAACTTGTACTCGCAACCCGATGAGTCGCATAAGATTGGTTGATGTTCTTTGTTATTTATTAATATACAAATTATCCTTTTAGTTCTCTGAACTATTACAGATACAATTTCAATATCAGTGTTTTATTCCAATCATATATGCGTACATCATGCACAAACTGAAACTATATCGACGTAGTTCCACTTCTTGGAAAAATTGACTATAGAGGTAGAAAGTTAGAAACGGTAGACTTCTTCTTCTTTGATTTTCTTTGTACCTATTTCATATTTCTTTTCTTTTGCTCTTAGCTTGACTATCAGTGTTTCGTACACTAACAAACGAATAAATTCTTTATGGCAGAGCAATTTCTCTTGTGAAGTTTGTTACATGCAAAGTTGAACAAACAATAACGTATCAAAGAACAAACTCATTACGTCATTACATTGGTATACCATGCCTTCTTGGGTCAATTCAATACAATGCCATAGTATTTCTTAGAAATGCTATTTCTATTCTGAAATTAATGACAAAAAATCTACTTTCCAGGGTCAAGGTCCAAACTTCCAAACTACTAATTTATGAAACAATTATATTTACGGAAATTACACTACATCGGTATGTTAAAAATTAACACTTGTAATGATGGTGTATAATGTTTACATGTATATAGGTATTTGGCTGTCAAATATCCGATGCGAGTAATGGCTTCAGTCCGCCGTGGGAAAATAATGATTACGATTGCATGGATTCTGTCAGTAATTTGCAGTGTTCCACAAGTAAGCAAGTTAATGTGATCATGTCATCAACTATGCTAATTTTATTACAGACTTCTCCCACTACAATAATTAATCTAATCTGTGGTATATCTCTCCATTTAACTGGAAATGCTGCTGTCATATTATATCTTTACTCTACCTAACTACTTAAAGCTAAAATTTACTAAAACCGACAATATAGTTTTGATGGTAAAACATAAAAGTGCATGCCACAAGCAGTAATTAAACTGGCCAATGAAAAAAGAACGTCATACATCCAGAGCATCTTCTCTTTTGAGATTAGGCTTTAATTAAAATCGGTGTGGCACAAGTTTTAGCCTTAAAAAATCTGTTTCCAGAATAAGGGTCAAAATGTGTAATAAAGGTTTGAAGGTTTGATAGCTGTTAACATTGGATAGGTGGACCTCCTTTGTACCTAAATACAGTACAGCCTTGAGGCCTACTCGTATAGAAGTCATTTGAACTGTTTGTATTAGTGACTGGTTTTTATTTCATTTCATAATTGGTTCAGTCAACAAAAGAAACTAGCTCCCTCAGGATAAAGTAGCTTTAAGTAACTGGACTTATCTAGATTTGGTATAATTAAAAAAGACAAGAACTCTAATCTAATAGGCAATTACCAACTGAAACTGTCATCGTATATCAAATAATAGTACAGGACAATTGCACTCAAGTGGGAAGAAAGAACAAACGAGATCATAATAATATTAGTTTGCTCATCTAATGTAACAATGTAAAAGGATAGAGAACGAATCCCTTAGGCTTTCATCCTGTATTTCTCACAAATGTTTCGTTTGTCTTTCTCCACTACGACATTTGTTTGTACCTATATTACACAATACCCAGCAGCATTAAACTTAATTGTTTTAATTTCGTGTGTAAGTCCCTTTGAAGTTGACTAGTTTCTGTGAAACGATATCTATGCTTATGTAATTAAACAGGTACACCTCTATGTAGAGGTAATATTTGTACAGTATAGCCATACTTTCAACATACAAATACGATACAGTGCAAAGAAGACTTGTAACTTGCGATTGAATTAACTATGTATAACAGTTTGTACTTCAAAATGAAATTCTGCAGGTGAAGATATTCCACGTACAGGCTCACCCACAATTTCCATGGTACACACAATGTGTAACATTCAACGCTTTCCCGACTCCACAGCATGAAATGGCGTACTTGGTTTTTGGTATGTTGATGACTTACGCATTCCCATTAGTCATCATAGCTCTGATGTACTGTGGAATTGTTCGAGAGCTTTACAAACGAACGAGAGAATCTTCTTTGTCTGGGGACCAACCGGGTAAGTATTTCCTGGTATATTATTACAATATTACTACTAGCACTGCACTATAATTAAATGATGAGATTCATTTGCGACCGTATTGAAAATGTGCTGTTAAAATTAAAGCTATGTTTCACCACATTTTGCTAATTTAATTAGCTTACACAGTGCACTGGAGTGCTCTAGGCTTTAAACTAAAGTTACTCTGTGTCTCAACACATCACAACCATAAACGTACTGAATTTTCTGTATACTGCTAAATAACTATATATATACACATTTAATGCATTTATACCACTTCAATAGACAATTCATATTCTAACTTGTAATTGGAGTTACTTTATAGGCATTAATATTTACTGAAATTACTCATTCATTCATAATCAAAGTTAGTTATCTAACTACCTAAACTACCGTACGCAAGTATGCGACTGTTTATGGTGGGTGTAGAAACAAAAGTCATATTTTGTTTGTAATTTAATTTTCCACAATCCAATGTACAGTAGGTATTATGACTCGTATGGGGGTGGGTTTGTTTCTTTGTTTCATGGGTGGGCTTTGGCTACACAATACACAATAAATGCACATTTGTCTGTTAAGTTGATTACACACATTAATTACACATGACGAATAGGTAAATTCGTACATTATGTACGATAATACATGAAGATATGTAGAATTGCAATTTGTAACAAATTGGGCGAAAGCACTGTGCTTAATGAGAAAGCTGTCTTCATGCCTTTCACTTATGATTCTCTGAACTGTGAATCGTAATCATTAATGCCATCAGGTTAGGTTAGGTTAGATATTAAGGTCCGAATAATTCAATTTCTGGGAAGTTCGTCGCAATTTAGATATTTTGGTAATTTCAGATTCGCAATTTAGAAGTTGTAAGGAAAGCTGTAAACAATTTGGTTCATTAATTTTGCAACAAAGACTATCTTTACATACAATCCTCTGTCTTTATAGCGATTCAAGTGGTGTTACGTATTAGGTTGCACTGAGCACTTATCTGTATTTCACAAGCATGCAAAATTAGTACCTCAATCAAGACAGAGCACTTTTTGAACACCCCGGTGCTCAGTCTTGATGATTCAAGACTGAGCACGTGCACAGTCTTGAATTATCAAGACTGAGCACCCACGAAGCATAACTCTCCACCTAACCGGAGCTGGAGTATCGACTAAATTCAAACTGTATCGAGTAAATTCAAACTGTATTGACTAAATTCAAACTCTATCGACTAAATACGATATGTATCGACTAAATTCAAACTCTATCGACTAAATACGATATGT
>JAQFYB010004357.1:0-16518 GCA_034694085.1 Pogonognathellus longicornis
GATGAAATTAGGGTGGATGAAATTAATTTCGTCCATTTTATCCATTTTGCTATCCGGATAGGTCTGAACACTGATTACTACATTATTTTGTATGAAATTTCAGCCGATTTTACATGTTCCTTACAGCCATGTACAGAAACCCAAGCTGCATTCAATTCAATTTGGACCACTTGGTATCTATTTTGACCTACTTGTTAGTTTTCATACAGCTTTCTTGTTGTCCTTTCCAATATTCCAATTATTCATCTACAGTAGTAGTTCAGATAATGGTTCATTTTCCTCAACAGGGGATTTGAGATGTCTAATGATTTTGACTCAACAGTAGTTATGCCAGTTATGAAAAGTCTGAAACCAAATTATGAAAAAGCCTAAAAACTAATCCCTAAATGGACAATTTGCACTAGGAAGGCTAAATGTACAGACGTATCTAAATACCAAAAATTAAATCTTAATTGGAAAAGTGATCATTATACTAAAACCATTTACATGAAGCATCCTGTCTCACAAATTCAGTTGACATTAATAACAACTGTATTGTTATACCAGCTAATATGATAATAAGATAACAACAATAAAATTAATATTACAAGAACATAAAAACACATTTGATTACAAGGAAGTTTCTGTTTATTTCGACATTAAGTTTCTTACAAATAAGATGCTTAATAGCTTATTCGTCCCCACCTTGTTCTACTGTAGTTTTTTCAGATACGTACAAGCCATCCAAGAACTTACGAATGTCCTTATTTTTTACTGTCGTACTTTGTTGAATAAGGGCAGCTGCAAAATAATAAAATTAGTGTTAAGGATTATAAATTATAAATGAATTCATTATTACGATTTCAATAGCAATAAATAACATACCGGAACGAGAAACTGCTTCTATCGAGTTGCCTTCAATGATCAACTCATCCTTTTGCTTGGTAGAGTTAGTGACGGTTACTCCTTTTGACATACGTACTTGACGAATATACTTTTCTCCCAAAAAGTTCCTCACTTCCACTAATGAATTCTTATCGGTGGTGACACAATTGATGGGGAAATGAGCATATACACTTCTCATTTTATATTGGAATCCCTGCAAAAAGAATTTGATTATTTATATGACTGATATCAAAAACATGACATTAAAGTACACGTTCCAGTAGCCTCTTGTGAAACTGACCCCTTTAGATTCTTACGAGGCAAGTTGGGTCTTAGATTAGGCCGGTTTGGTAAAAGGTACATGAAACAAAGGCACACATGGTAAGTTGTTTTTGTGCGCCGAAACAACACAACACAGATGTAGAAATTTCTTGCCCTTTTGGCCAGTAATTTGTCGCTTAATCTAGTGTAAACCCAACAATCTCAGAGGGGGTCTCAATTTTTTAAATATCCAGAGGATGTCTCGCGGCTAGCTGGGCTGGGTTTTTTTTAGGGGTATTATAACAGAATTAACTCAAGATATATCCATTAGTAACGGAAAAACAGTGTGGAGCAGAGTTATTTTTAAATATTTTTTGATTTTGCATATGGATCTAAATTAGGTCCTAATGGAAATAAAAAAATAGATTGATTACTACCATTGATGCTCACTCTTGGAAACTATTCGCTTAAACCTTTTGTCTTACTACTTCTGTTGTGAATTCAATTTTTTCAATGATAAATAAGATCAATGAACCGAATATTGATCATATTAATCAAAAATTAAAACTTATTAATGTTCAATAAAAATAACTGGAATATTACTGAAGAAAAAGAATTATACAAAATTCATTTTAGTGTTGAATTAGCAGTAAAATGCATCCTAATTTATCCTATTGTATATTTGAGATGATTATTTTTCAAACTTGAAAAAGCCAATTCAAAAACTGTTGTTAAAACTTAATAGTAATTATACCTTCGTCACTCCTTTGATCATGTTCTCAATGTGAGAGCACACAGTACGCACCGCTGCAATTTCCTTCTTGGAGCCGAACCATTTTTCGACTTTAATGCTGGAAGGGTTTTCTACGGTGATGTCAATCGCCAAGTGACGAAAAGATCTGCGAAGAGTACCGCGTGGTCCTCGTACCTGCAGTCTTCGACATTTGGCCGAGACAGTGACGCCCTCAGGAACCTTTACTAATTGATTCACGACGATTTGCTTCATTTCTAAAAACAGAATAATATAATGATTAGTAAATGCTTGCAAATTTCAATTGAAATTCTGAGCAATAACTATTTATTCAACTCACTTTTTCAATAAACTGACCAACTCAAAAATGAAAGGCCTCTTGCAAGAACAAATACAACAGCCGGGTCTGCTTCAGATCAACACTAGGACAGATGAAGACGTCCTCATACACGGCTACACTCTACAACTACAGTCAGAGAAACAGCTCAGAAAGAAGTAACATGGTGGTTTCACAGAGCAGCATGCTACATTCAAGTTCCGCCTCCTCGTAGTCCAAAACAAACCCGTTGAAATAAATTACTTGTCTCCGAGTGTATTCTTGTAGCTTAATTTTCCCTGCTAGGATGCATAGCCGTCTTGTCCACCTTCATTCCTAGTGTGATTATCTGAGTCCTCCATCGACTCAAATAGCGCCAAGTTCTGAATTCTCTATCGCTCTTGTCAAACTTGAGATGAAAAATTTCATTGTTTTTAGTGTTTCTACCGTAGAGTTTCTAATGAAAGCAAAGGCTTATACTTTTAGTTTGGCAGCATTAAATAGTGTTTTTTATTTTATATTGGGTGATAATTTATGTCATCCTATAAATATAAATGTATATTCATAGCTATACATATTTTTCTGTCTCTACTGAAAGAAGTTTTTCTTTAATGATTTGGGTTTTCTGTCAGGAACGATTAAACAAATAATGACGAAATAAATAATTGACGAAAATATAACTCCCCAGAGGAAGTAAATCGGGCAGTACGGTATTTTAATTTTAAAAATTAATTGGTAACTTTGAAATTATAATTTTCTTGTATTCAGTTATTGAATTTCCTGTTTTTACATAATATCCTATGTTTTTACTTTAATTAGATTTCCCGAAAGCATTCGGCATTGTAGGACGTGGTGTGGTTGTTTGAAGAATTACGTTAGTCAATGTGGAGGAAGAAAAAAGCACGTACTATGGCCCCGTACATGTGTACAGGTAATGGGTAAATAATAATAATTATTATGTGAACGAGTCAATTAGATTATGAACGATTTAAATAAATAGCGGATAATTTATCAATCAGATTGTTTTCTACACTTTTAACTTTCGAGTGTATGCCATATTAATCGTTATATTTATGAGTGTATTTAATTAAATTCATGTAAAGGACATTACACCAATTTTACTTTAGTAAAATATATGCAGTTTATTTGTCGCATCATTGTGATTGTAAAGCTTCCCTGACATTCTTAAATACGGGTAAGTACTACTATCAACTATCTAATATTATGTAATTCCAAAAAAACATTCTTAATGCTGTAATGTTGTCAATTACCTTAAAATACAGTCTCCTGTAACATCAGGAGCACACTCAGAAGAAGGGAACAGTTTCTTCGAAAGTGACGGTGGACAAGCGTACTGTGGTATGTGAAGGATATAAAATATATTATTATGGACTATTAGCGATATAAAATATTATGAACTATGAATTGATGATTTACGGTAAAAATTCACTTTGTTTGAAATTCTCATAGACGCTTGATCGAACAGAACCATGAATGATGAAAAGTCGAAACAACTTTGTAATATAAATGTTGGAGTTCTTGGACATGTGGATTGCGGAAAAACAAGTTTATGTAAAGTCTTAAGTACGACGGCATCTACAGCCGCCTTTGACTCCAATCCACAATCCAAAGAACGCGGAATAACTTTGGATCTGGGTTTTTCTTCCTTCATTTTAGAAAATAAATGGGCATTTACGTTAGTTGACTGTCCTGGGCATTCTTCTCTTATTCGTACAGTGATTGGTGGTGCTCAGATCATGGACATCATGATTCTTGTTATTGACATAAATAAAGGAATGCAAGCCCAAGCAGGAGAGTGTCTGATTCTAGCTCAGATTACATCCTCACATTTAATCATTGTATTGAACAAAGTGGACCTTATTCCCCAAAGCGCTAGAATTATAAAGGTATGCTTAATTTTTTTTACTATAGCATAGTATGCAGTTAATAACTTTTAATCCAAGTGAACATCGGTTAATCAATTGAAATAACTGATGGTTTACAGATTGCGAAGGCCACTACATTATTGCGCAGTACTTTATCTAAAACGAAATTCGGAGACGAACCGATTGTCGCTGTGTCAGCCATGGATACTTTGGTTGGCACTGATAATCTAAAAGACGCTTTATTGACCAAAGTAAAGAATATGTCCTTATTCCGGAATATGTCCAGTCCATTTATGATGGCAGTTGATCATTGCTTCAGCGTTAAAGGACAAGGTACAGTTGTCACTGGAACGGTCATTCAAGGATGCGTGAAAATCAATGATGTAATGTTGTCGCAATTCACCATCAACATATCTACATTTTTGCAATAGGCCTTGATACCAATACCTAACTTTATATTTTTAGATCGTAGAGTTTCCATCTTTAAAAGAAACAAAAAAGGTTAAATCCATTCAAAGTTTTCGTGTAAGTGTAAACGAAGCAAAAGCTGGAGACCGAGTTGGCGTATGTGTGCCTGGTTTGGATCCATCCCTCATAGAACGCAGCATTATATGTGCGAGCGGTTTTGTACGATATGGCATAAAAGCGGGCATTATTGCCATCAATCCCATTACGTATTTCAAAAAGCCGATTATGTCTAAACGCAGGTGACTACGGTATCATTTTTTAACTCAATTCGTATTTTCATATTGTCTAAAGATATTGTGCATAATGTTGGAATACTTACTTTTACTTTTAGGTATCATATATCCATTGGATATGATACAATAACAGCTCAGCTCACACTGTTTCGATTTAAGGAAAATGCTACAACATTTCAACGAGATCTTACATACGAATACGTGGACCAGATAGACTCAGATACCGATATCAAAAACGATGTGACATATTTCGGATTGTTAGAATTCGACCATCCTGCCCTTAATATTCCTCATTCTCTAGTTATTGGTTCGGATTTGCAGTCAGGAATCGAAACCTCTTGTCGTCTGGCATTTTATGGAGTGATTGTTGACAGTACACAGGACAAAAACTACGCATCCACGTACCTTCCTGATATAAAAATATGTAAAGAAAAGCGAAAAGAAGGTACAGTGGATAGAATTGTATCAGACACTGCAATAATTGCAAAAGGATTTTGCAAAAAGGACTCTAACATAAGTCACCTATTAGGTCTTAAAGTGTGCATCAATTTGCCAGACACCGATAGATCTATAGATGGTTTTCTAGAATCACGTTTCGGTCAAACGAACAAAATTCGAATTACATTATGTACCCCCTTGTCACAGAATGAAAAGGTAGCCCTCTCAAATAAAAATGTTGTAATCAGTCTAAAATTTAAAAAGTTTTTGTATGGAAAAAGTGAGCAACCATCCGGTAAACTTATTCAATGAAATTAAATAAACTGCCTATTGAATTTGAATGAAATATAAACTATCTTTTTTAATCTTATCATAAACCATGATAGACAACCTAAGAAAATTGCATTCAAATGGTTAAGGAACACATTTAGTCATTTTGAAAATATTTTTCAGTACTTGAAATTGTCACATTAAAACATTTTGAGGGAAACCACACTAAGCATGAGTATGCTAATAACTAATGAAATTGATGAAAAAACTTTCGGTCGTATACCTACGTAAGTAGTAGGATGTGTACAATATATTTTTCTCAAACACAATTCTCATTAATAGAATAAGCCACCCAAGTAATACATATTATATTCTTATCAATTTGCCAAATCAAAGTAAAATGTGATAGCAAACATGCCCAACATAAATAAAATGACAGAAACGATACTTCTTTTAACTATTTTTCCTGTATTTATCTTGGCTCCACATCTCTCAATTCTTGCACGCTTTGTATTAATCAGGGTTATGACGTTTGATCTATATGGGAAAAAGCATAAAGCATTAACATTAATCTTTATACATGCATACATTATCATAGGCGTAACCAGGATTTGGTTTCGGAGGGGGGGGGCCAAATTAAAAACATGAGGTTATTGACCACATTTTGGCAAAAACGAACAAAAAATACATGAGTGCGTTGCGCGAAAAATTTGCTAATGTTGGTGCGTTTTCAGTAAAACAACCTATTTTTCCTGGATTTCGGGGGGGGGGGGCAATTACTCTCTTTCTCCCCCTGGCCATGCCAGTGTACATTACATATTAGTTGATTAAAAGATTGTAGGTAAAAATTCATAAATGCTGCAGGAGAGCTGCAGGAGTAGTAGTCTCTCACATACAGGATTACAAGTTGGGGCTGGGGGATACACAGAGTGCAACTGGATTTGCAATTGAGGGAAGGAATTAGCCTCCCCCCATCTCAATAAAGCCTTTAACATCAATATATTTTATTCTGATATTTTATCATCGATTTTGTTCATAATCAATTATGAACTTATTGATATGAAGTCGTTGCTCTGCAACAAAGAGTTACGTTTTATTAATGCATAATTCTATTCGCCTTAGTTCTCAGATTTTAAAGGGAATTAGGGGGTCACGTAAGTTGGGTTAGAGCTGTGAAGAAACAGGTTTATATTTTGAGAGAGAACTTTGCATTATTGTATTGTATAAGCTTATGAAAATGTTTTTTTCTTCAAAATTGCTCAAATTAAACGTAGCGTAAGGCCAGGAAAACGGGTTCTTGCAACCAGAAAAATATTATAACGTTACCCTAATCAAGTTGTCGCATTTGTTAGATATTGAAAATCAAGTTGTCGCTTTTTACGATTAGGGTAACGATAAGATGCTTTAGCTTTCAAAACGCAGTTAAGCTGCCGCTGAGAGGTTAATTGTAAGTTTCAACATACGAATATGAAATTTTGTATTCTAAATATATAGAATACGCTCTATCGGTTTCTAATGGACCATTTTGGTGAACTATTTGTGGTTTAGAACTTAGAGCCAGGTCAAAGTTGACCAATTATCATATATAGTTGCATAGTTTTCGCAAACTAAAGGGAAATTCGAAAATATTATAGACACCAAATATGTTTAGTTTATTAAGAGGAACAGTTTGTGTATTTCACTTTTTTCATAAAATGTAAAGTTATGGAAAATCACCAAAAATGGGGCATAGTTGATAGTAATTTCAAAAAATTACCCTCGGCCCGGCCACCCATTTCCAAAAATAAAACTTGGATTAAGGTCGATTATCGTATCATCTATTCGACGTGTAAATAAAAAATTGGAAATGGGTGGGAGCCGAGTGTCAAATTTACGATTTTAATAAATTTCCCAAAATTTCAGAAAATAGTGATGGGAATGAGTGTCAATTAAAGCGAAGCAGTAGGTCTAATCAAGGTATGTTTTTAACTTTCCCTCTCAAATCCCATCCCATCAAGAACTTCTAAAAAGTCTGAAGCTCAACCAGCAAAATATGGGTATGAGCATGAGACTAACATTTGAATTCCCATGTTTTGTATCATAAAATACAATATTGCAGGCTTACGTGGCATCACTTCAAATGCGAAGGAATTCCAGGAACAACCATATAGAAATATATTTTGAAATATGGAGATTCCGGCAATGTAGCATTTGAGAGGATTTTTCAAAAGTCATAATAATTAGGGATGCCGTGAGCCATGACTTTTACTACTCGGTTTATTATGAGTTCGAGCATTGCACCAATGCGCAATGAATAGGAAATACAAGAGTACAAGAGTGGTATGTATTGTAAGAGTATGTAATGTATTGCAATATTATTGCAAACAAAGAAAACAAAAATATCCAAAGTCATTAAATGCTATTTTCGAAATATTATTAATTGAACTTCGAACAAGCTAGACCGCTCAGAACATAAATTGAGTTTGAGTCCCTAAACTCCAGTAAATCAATTAGAGAGTTGTATGAATACAATACAGTTTGGGTAGGGGGGTCCTTTCGGAGATCGAGCAATTTTTGTATAATAATATATATATATATTATGGGGTTGACCTGCATCCTTAACATGTGTATATTTTCTTGCAAAGTTATTTGCATTCTATTGGGTACGCACATGTAAGTTAACTATTAAATTCCATATTATGAAAACTTAGCAAACATTTATTATTATTATTATATATTATAATATTGAATATACCTTGTATTCAAATCAGGACATCCTTTTAAAGAAAATATGTCATTATGATCAGTCGGTCGATACTGACAGAAGTTAACCAAAAAATTTGAGTGATAATCACTCTCAAGTGTGGCCATTTCCTGCGAGAATAATAGCATAATAAAATAATAACATTGTCATTTAAAAGATGGATTACAAACCGATTCAACAAATGGTGAGGAGGCGGTTTTGTAGGTCCGGTGAAGCACTCCCCGGTACATTTAACATGCCGCTGTCGCAGGGTGACAACAAACTACACGCATTATTATTAGCTTTCTCATGCTTGTGGTGTGGTAACCCATACTTTAGGCAAACAGTTTGCAACATAAATTGACCAAAAAATATCACTTAATCATTAATGACTCTCTTCCCCACTGTCACCTTTGGGTCCGATTTTGAATTTTCTGAGCAATGACTTCATATTTATCTATATACTGGGACAACCAGTTTACAACTTACCCTGACCTAAGAACACCACCCCTTACCCACTATGCCCATTTGTGCCCAATTTTGAATTTTCTGAGCAATTACTTCATATCTAGTAATATCTATAATGTTAAATAAATATGAAGCCATTGCTCAGAAAATTCAAATTTAGGCCCAAAGGGTTAAAGTGGGGAAGTTGGTGATAGGGTGATATTCTGAGCTCAGGTTAACTTGTAAAATAATTGCCCCTAGTATATAGTGTTAAATTTTAAATATGAAGCCATTGCTCAGAAAATTCAAAATTGGGCACAGTTGGGAAGGGGGTCATGGGATTTTGTTCTGTGGTCAGGTTATGTTGCATACTGGTTGCCGCTAGTAAACATGATAAGTTATCTTAAAAAATAAAAAATTTAAAAAATATCTATTTATTTGTTAGTGTTGGGGAACGGGCAGAGTATCTGACTCACAAATTGTAGAAATTGTAGGTGTATTTTAAAACCCTCTACTCTTTCTGTGGTATATTTTTGTTTTTTACGCAAACTTTGAAGTTAATTTGTGAGTCTCTCCGCGAAATACCCAGCATTGCATTGTCTCAACGGTAAGCATGTTCTCATCTATCTTGTGTTCTCTAAGAATCTGTTAAGAAATTGCTGGGTATTTCACGGAGAGAATTTCTATATATATATATGACTTCAAACATTTTTTTCTAAAACGCGGGTAATTTCCGGCCCTAAATAATTTACCCATGATTTTTTTTGCTCGGGGCCAAAGCAGCTTAGGTACTACTCCTGGTGTAGATTTCACTTCTCGTGGAGTGTTAAGTTAATACAAATATTATTATTATTTATAGTTATTCACGTATCAGTGTTTAGTCTGCCTTAAAGATCAATGAAAATCACAGGCATTTACCCCCACTCAGGGGGAGCTTTTTTTTAAAAATTGTTGCGTCAATTTTGACTAATTGATATATGTAGAGTTTTATGTATTATTTGAAAATTCAGTATAAAATAGTCGTTTTAATTGCCTCCTTGGATCGGTGTGTAATCCACCTTTACAGGATCTCATCCTTCATTTTATTGTAAACTAAATTACTTACTTGTTTAATGAGGTCCTTAAATAGTTCTGGAGATGGTAAATTGATATGTGGATATTTTATGATATTAGACCCTAATTTTCTTAAAGCGGCCATGACCTTTCTTGTTCTTAATTTGTAGAATTCAATGTCATCAGATACAGCGTTTGCTTCATCGTTTGTGATTTGCGATCTGACTTCCAACCAATTTAAGTTTGTTGCAAACTGGTTTCTGAACTTTTCAAAGTTTTTTAAAGACTGTAGTAAGTAACATATATCTCCCAGTTGAAGGTAGTACCTGGTTTATAGACAGTAATATAAGATTTTTGGTTACATATTTTTGGTACAAAAATTAGAGAAGAAAACGATTGTTTTAAGAAATAATTAAAATAACTTTTTAATTTCGTCCCAACGAGAAGCAATACGATTTTGGAGTTCCTCTACCTCCTTAACATATTCATCCTCCAACAGGAAACTGGGTATTTGTCGAAATTTCTCATCCAACTCATTCACTCCTTTTTTCATATCACGGTAAAGTATTATAATTTCCTACAAAAATTGATAGTATATATAATTATCTCTTTTTTGTATGCCTTCTGCTTTAAGATTTTGCTTCAAGTTGCAAGTTCCTAATATGTAATACAGTAATACAATATTTCAGAGAACATGACAGTGTAGAGTTGAAAAGAGGCAAAGGCAAAGCGCAGTGGAATAGTGACTGAATACTCTATTACTACTTACCAAAATACACTGATGTGCATCCTGCAGAGTTGATATGGAGGTATGGATGTGTTGAGGCGGTTGTACAGATGCAAAACGTAGATAATATCGTTTTTTATTCTTCAATGCATTGTACAACCGTTTCAAATGTATTATAACTTTCTCAATCTCCACTAATCGCACCCGAATCCATTTATCTTTTTGCAATCTTTCATCATCTTAAAAGCAACACGATAATTACATGCAATCAAAAGTCTCTAATTGTGTGTAAAAATTAACTCAGTCATAATATAGAGCATATGCATATATTCAACAGTGCTAACTACTACAATACTACTAGTAATACATACCTTTCGAAAAGTCTGTAACATTTTCTTGACCTTTATTGGACGTGTCACCTTCCACTAGTGTACCAGTATCACTAGAAGAGTCAGAACACTCACTAGGCGCTAGTGAGGGGCTAAAAGAGTCTTTCATGATTTCATTTTCTACTTTTTCCACTTTAATTTTACGTAAACTCATTCTTTTCGTGTACCTATTCTCAGTCTCAATGTGTAGCAATCTAAAGTTTAAGCCAACTTTATAATTAATCTTTAATCTATCCTCCAATGTGCGACTTCACTTTAACACAACTTCACTGTTAAGAGAGTCCAATCCCGTGTATTCTGACAAAGGAAACTGATTTTGTGTGATTTCATTGCTGCTTCTAGTTTTCTCAATTGCCTGTACATACTAAAAATTTTGGCTTCAATACATCCTGGATTTAAATAAACCATAGTAAAACGAGTATAGTAAAGTGGTGGAAACATGTAGGAACTTTTTTCCCTTGGGGTAATTGCCCCCATCCTGTATACGCCCTTGACCAAATTGTTGTCAACAATTGTTGTCATCATTGTTGACTTGTATTACCTTCCAATAGTGTCAATTGCTTTCATATTGTATATTTCATTGCCTTTGGGGTGATTGCCCTCACCCTGTATACGCCCTTGACCTGATTGTTGTCAACATTTGTTGTCATCATTGTTGACATGTATTGCCCTCATATTGTCAATTGCCATTCTTTTGTATATTTCCGTGCCCCAGGTGCAACTGCCCCCACCTTGTATACGCCCTTGATTGTCCAAATTGTTGTCATAATTATTGACACCTTTGCTGACACCCCCATAACCTATGGGAAATATGAACCAATTTAGTCCACCTGTTCTTGAGTTAGGACACACGTAAACCTTGTTGGAACATTTTCTGTGAACTTATCTGTGACCTAGGTCATGTAGGATGTAACCGATTGACCCCATTTTTGACTGAAATCTTTGTTGAAACCCTTAGATGACATATGTGAAGCTTGGATCAATTTGGTTCGTACGTTCTTGAGTTATGTCGCACACATTCGGATACACAAACAGACAGACAAACAGACAAAATCTAACGTTTCACCTAGGCTCTTTCCCAATTCCCATGTATTATCCGCTTTCATGTCTTTCATTGCTAAGAAGTGGCTCCACCACTTAGTAATATGATATATGTACCTGGGTACTTCTCTTGTTGTTTGATGGACAATGACCTTCCCATTACCAAGTTATTTCTGACTTAATGTTAGTTAAGAATATTAACGAACGTCTATGATAAAAGCACAGCAATACAATTTTCAAATGTGATCGACAAGCACAGGATCAAAGATATGCTGTGAAATCATTTATCCAGAAACAGGACCCTTATATTTCTTATCTAGTAGTTCATTTGCTTAACAAAGCATTGAATGTTGGAGGATAAGCTTCACGGTATACATAATAATATGATTGGATCAAAATAATATGCCATTATTAATAAGGAAATCTTATGAAATAGAAGAAAATATTTATGCACAGATGCTTACGATTTAGATGGTTGAACATGATAGAGAGATATAAGGACTGTTACGACTGTTGATTCATTGATTCTATTAGTAGCTACCAGCAAGAGGATATAATGTGTCGAGTTTTCAAAACCCAGCTCAATTTTAAAATGTTTTAATCCAAAACTTATTAGATTAATCATTATTATTGCAGAGGTAAACCATTCCTAACCCAACATAGCTTTACCCAATCCCAATCTAAACGAATTTATTTGTTCAATATATTACATCTTCATCTAATTATAGCTTTAATGAAAGAAAACTCAAGTATGTGAAATGGTCTTTTAATTCATGTAAACGAAATTAGAACTATGACATGAAGCGAAGCCATGTTCATATATTGACTCAACATTATTGGATACCGAATATTAATAGGTCATCTCATCTCACATTTGCATTATTAAATTAAGGGTGTGTAAAATAATATTATAATGCACTAAATACATGTTGCACTCGTTGTACTGTTAAATACCACTAAGTACTTATTACTTACTGGTCGACACACTAACACATTTACATGTACAGCACACACCCACTACATTTTTATTTATTTAGCAAACAAAAACTTCTGATTCTGAATTATTGTTTAAAATCTAATTGTTTTTTGGAATTGATTATGAAAGAGTAGTGTTGTACGGTACAATACATTACGCATCTATTTGCATTCAAATTATTTTCGGTAAACAAAAACCAACACGACACTTGTCAACGAGCAAATGAAGGCTATCACCAGCACTGTGAGGAGTATCCATATTTTCCTTCCTGTGAAAACAGAAATAAATAATTTCATACATTAATTACTTAACGACTAAATGTGAGCACTCAGTCGTATATTCACGATATGTAAATTTACCAATAGGTACGTATCTAAATCTGGTCCAGAGAAAAGCTTGATTATTCCCTTCCTCCGCGCTAATGAGATCCACTTCCTGTCCAAAGTCTTCTAACATTCTAAAAAGAGCTTTATATCAACTGGTAATCGGATACAACAGAGGGAAATATGCAAGTAGAATTAATCTATAAAATACAGGACGAAAATCGTCCCTGAATAAATAAAGGTATAGGTATCTATGTATATATCCAATCAATAAAACACTTACAATGCATTTTCATCACACTCGACACATAGTGCATTTGGAGAGGACACGACCGCCTCTTTCTCCGGACTTTCATTCTCCAGTTTTGTGTATTTGGCTTTTTTGTTCCCACATTTAGGACTCTCGGGCTGCAAAGTCATAATCATTTGTTTTACCCAATCACTCCAAAGCGTGTTGTATGATTTCATTCAATTTCAAATTATTTATAAAGACAAGATTATTAATAGGTACATCCATCCAAGCATCCCACAGATAAAAAATCATGTATAGTAAATAACTGTGGAGTAAAGAAATTATTGCATTTGATTTTGTTGTCTTACTTGGCGCGCGCTTGTATCCCAGTCTTCTCTTTTTAGATTTAACTCATCTTTTATGTTCTGAAAAACAAATATGACATTTTTTAGACAATCAGAAATGCCAAACATTGTGAGTTCGCACTGAATTTGTTTAAACCCAACATTATATATGAAAGAATGATTGTTGTTACTTGAATCTCTTGACGAGTCTTGATGATAAAATTGAGCCTGGAAGATATTTCTTTGTTATCTCTAAGTCCTTGTCTTTTGGCAATTGCAAGAGTGGCTTCTAGGTCATCTAAGTCCCATTCCAAACTTCGCAACCCATTCCGAAGTTGGGAAGCAACCCATTCAGACACTTCGTTTGACCCTTGACAATTTTCGGACCAATGTTGAAATAACTCACGAGTTCTTCCCAGAGCCTTGCAAACCTCGCTGCATTTCAAATAATTCACATTCACATCATTTCACCTTTAAGACTTTAGTACTATTTTAAGCATGAAGTAAATAAATAAAAAGAAGAGGCATACTAAAATCATCCATCCATTTTTCATTCATGTACATACGTTCATTTCCGATCTCGTGAAAGGTCTCATTATTATGCACGGTAGAATAGAATTGCATGTTAGTGCGCCATAAAAACTACGATTTTTTTATTTGCTGTGGTTTATTTTCCTAAAGTTTGCCAGATACATTGCAGACCTGAATTTTCTGGCAGCAGCATTCCATATTTAAGTGTAATAGCAGAGTTGATGCCAACGATGATTTACACTAACTTGTTAAAATACCTGTCCACTTTGTGTTCATGAAGTCATAATATTACGTAATAACTTCCTGTTCAAATGACCTATTTGTATGAACTATAACAGCAAGAAGATATATGTATAAAAATAACAAAATTGTTAGAAAGAACATTCGAAAAAGTTTATTTACTCTACTATATTTTGTATACTATTAGTATTATTTAAGTACTGTTGAGTTGAATAATGTTAGTATACCATGTGGGTGCAATAACATCAAATTAAAGTCAATCATCTAAACCCTAAAGGCGCATTTGGACTCAGGCAGCAAAATCAACAAATATTGGTATTACTTTTACTCAGGTACTAATGTCAAGAACGGCAGACGTAGCCCACATTTCAAGAGTCCACTTTGTGGATTGCAAGTACAGTTGAAGATGTAGCGTAGCATAAAATAATATACTTTTACCATTTATACATACTTGCTTTTTCGAGATTTCCTGTCTAAAATAAACCGATATGTGGTCTCGTGGGGAGACATGCATCGCTAAGCATTTCCAATACTACTATTGCTGATCTAATTTCTACCTACTGTACAACATGCTGCCTTTTTATTTATTCACTTACTAGTGGAAAATCTCTACACTTGTATTTGACAGGTTAAAATGCTTCCAATTTCCCATATCTTTTTCAATGAATGGAAAATGCAATACTATTTTAGTCCCTATGCATGCAATGTATCAGTGCATACGAATATAAAGTACACAGATTTATACAATAGGTAACAACTACATGTAAATATCTTTATCTCAATCTGCCTCATTTCATTGCAATTGCATTTTTGTTTCCGTTTCATTGCAGACAGACTTATTATATACACCGCTTGAACTTGCAGGGGTGAACTAGTGAATACATACGACTTTATGAATGGCATAAATTAAGTTGTGGCTACAATGTCTCAGAATTATATATTATCAGATTATCACTACATATTTCAAATACTAATTTAATTTGCAATGCTGTGTATATTATGTGTACAAACCAAATGTACAAACTTGTCCTTTTAGAATTTATACAATAATTGCCTTGACATAAATACAATAACTTTTGTCGTTCATGCAGCTACAAGTAGGTATAATAAAATAGTTATATCAGAACGCAACGCAAGTTAACTGGAGCAAAGTTTTTATCTTAAGATCTTTCCCAGTTGGTAGTTCACTAAATTTACATGCTACTTACAAGCCGCAACTACACAAGTCGCATATGGCGATAACAATGCAATTTAGCGTTAGCTTAGAAAATTAATCCGTCCTCATTAGTATCGCATGCTGTTACCGATATAATAATAACCAGAGACTTAATGGAGTAAATAAATTACGGTATAATTCTTGCACGCATACATACAAATAGTATAATATACAAAAATTTGTACAAATAATATAATTATTGTTTCATTTTTATTTAAAGGGCCTTATAAGAACCTTAATCTTCATTTCAGAGTAAATGATCGATCTAAACGTAAGCGCTTCCGCTAGTTAGGATAAAAGACTAATCGACAAACGAAATAACAATCCCTTAGTATATCAAATTCAAGGCTGTATTTAGGGGGCACAGAGGGCAATAGCCCACCCCGGAATCAGAAAAAAATAGGTTCTTTTTAAAAAAAATGTGCAAATAATTTAAAAAAATCGAGATACGCGCGAATTTGATGCATTTTAGGTTGATTTCGGTCTAAAATAGTTAAAAGCTTTTGCGCTACGCTCGATAATGGACACTTTTGTGCACTATGTTGGTATTTTACTCCTCCCGAAATGGAATCCTAAATACGGCCTTGATTAAATTCCATAATCAATTAATACAATTCTACGGAACTTGTGTATAAGCTTATCTAATAAGATCTGGAGTTAACCAATTTCTTATATGGATATTTGTCTTAGGAGTTTATATCCAAGTGTCTTAAAAGCTTATCTAAGTGTCTTAGAAGCTTATCTAAGTGTCTTAGAAGCTTATCTAAGTGTCTTAGAAGCTTATCTAAGT
>JAQFYB010004358.1:0-16515 GCA_034694085.1 Pogonognathellus longicornis
CTTTCCCGATTCAACTTTTAAGCAGTGATTTCAGGCTTAATTTGCAACCTTGGAGATAATACAGTGGATCCTTAACAATGAAGTGAGACTTACCCTGAATCCTTGACGGAATGAACTGAACCAAATCTCCCGTTTTTTGCTTTCAGGGGATTTTTCCCAGGGAATGTGAGGCATACGAGTTGACTGCACATCCGGGAATATGCAAGTCTCTCCAGAATTCGTCAGATTACAAAATGCGTGCACAGCGTCATCCGGCATTCCCAAGTTAGGATCAATCCAGTACCAATCTAAAAATACAAACCCCTTCTAATCCAAACTTTGATATTCCAAATTTTTTAACTTTTGATCATTGTATGTTGCTACCATCTTTGAAATGAGGATTTCCGTAAAATAAATCTCTGCAAGTTCGGACGGGGTTGTCTCTTGTGCCAAGCGGCTTTCTAACTCTCTCCAGTTCCAGTCGCATGTTGTAAATGTCTGCGTACACCTCCTGCAGTTTAGTGTTGAGTTCTGCGTCTTCGTCCAGAGATCCTCTTTCACCTTTCTCCGGCACTTCTCTTCTTCTCCTTCCCGCCTTTGCCGTGTTCCCACTCGTTCCTTGAGAGCCAAATAACAGTTCGGGGGGAAGTAGTGGCAATTCCCCAGGAGGACCTGGTGGACCCGGCAATCCAGATGGACCGTGTTCTCCCTTCATTCCGCCGACACCTTCCACACCCTTTGGACCTAAAACATACGGAATTTATCAATTTCAAATGTAAAAATCCCACAGACATTTCAAAGGTTTGAGTGTTTACCGACGGGTCCTTCTGAACCGGGTGGTCCTAGAGGGCCTTCTGAACCTTTGGGGCCCATGGGACCTTGAATTCCCATTTCTCCTTTGCGTCCTTCCGGTCCTCTGGGACCACTTGAGCCTTTTTCTCCTTTCTCTCCTTGTTCGCCCTTAGGTCCAGGTTGTCCAATTGTGCCCGGATGTCCCTTCGGGCCTCTTCTTCCTCGATCTCCCTTCATACCCTTTGGACCGACATCACCCGGTTTTCCTCCTGAACCTTGAAGACCAGGCGCACCTGGAGGACCAACGTCTCCCTACATCATAGTTAGATTTTTAGGTAGTGTGAAAAATGAATTTGTCAAACTTTGACGTGAGCCATATTTCTAGAATTGAAAACTCTTATAACAAATAAAAATAATAAAAACTAACGGCTGGACCCGGTGATCCTCGAAGACCTGGTAGACCTTGAGTTCCAGGATTTCCTTGTGGTCCAATTGGACCCTGAGCTCCTGCAGGACCTACCGGACCCTTATCTCCCTTGTCACCTGGAAGCCCTGTATTTCCTTGTGCTCCAGCAGGTCCCTCTGCACCAGGTTTTCCAGGTCCGCCAGGAAGTCCCGCCTTTCCAGGTGGTCCTTCGGGACCCGCAGGTCCTGGTTCTCCTTGCTTCCCGTCATCTCCGTCCTTTCCTTCATTTCCAATCATTTTCGAATTTAAACTTTATGATGTTCAATGAATACAAAATTGCTAATGAATTTACCTGGTTCTCCTTTCGTTCCCGGAGCTCCTGGTTCGCCAAGCGGACCAGGAAAACCAGGAGACCCTGGAGATCCCTTAGGTCCCTCTCCTCCAGGTGGACCTCTTGGTCCCGGGGCTCCTTGATTTCCTGGTTTCCCTTCTTCTCCTTTTGGGCCGGGTGGTCCTCGTTCCCCCTTTAATAAAAATATTAGCAAAATAAGTCAACTCTTTAGCGTAATGTGTAGATGAAAATTAATGATATTCATCAATTACATGGGCTCCATCTTTTCCAGGCGGACCAGGAGGTCCAGGATTTCCACCTTCACCTTTTGGACCTTGAGGCCCTTCTGGTCCGGCAGTACCTGAAGGACCTTCTCCTCCTTTACTTCCTCTCGGACCGGGTTCTCCTGCGCTGCCAGCGGGTCCAGGTGGTCCTTTCATTCCAGGATCGCCTACAAATGCAATACAACATTTCTCAGCCTTCAAGTTTGAACAATAAAAGGGTGGGAATCATATTAACGGTATCGCGGTTCAAAAAGAACGAGAAAAATAATTATTTTCATAATTTGGAACATTTTTTGATAATGAAGGGTTGTGGTTTGGAAGGAAGGAAAATAATGTTAACCCATTTCTCCTTTGACGCCTGATGGACCCGGCAATCCTTGTAAACCAAGGGGTCCAGGTGGTCCTTGGCTTCCAGTCGGTCCTTTCTCTCCTTTAGTTCCTCTCAGTCCTAATGAGCCAGGTGGTCCCTTTTCACCAGGTCCTCCGGCAATTCCAGGTTCTCCTCTCGGTCCCAAAGATCCTCCCGCGCCTTGTGGTCCCTATGCATTTAAACATGATTTATACTAACAGCAAAATAACTAAAATGCCCGTTATATAGAAAAATGCCTCATGCACAGAAAAGTATCGTGAAACAACGAGAAATATTATAATATACTTCTTAACAATTATTAGAGTTGAGGCAGGTAAGGTAATTGTACATAATATAGTTTCAGTTTAATTGTAAACTAATGTAACTAATAATGAAAACCATTGAACAAGCTATAATAACTGGCTTGTTCAATGTAATGCCCAAGCTTTAGAAGGTGCTCATGCTCAAAAAACTGGATTTATTCCATACACATCTCATCATTTTCGCGGTTTAAAAATTGTATCGTTTGTGAAAATAATTAAACAACTTATATTACCTTTTAAATCTTATGTATTAAGTTGCTAAATCTTACAAATACCTTGGAATTCCAAATAAGTTACATTCAATATATGAAAACAACTCACAGATTCTCCCTTGATTCCTTTGTATCCTTTCTCTCCAGGTGGTCCCGGTTCACCCTTGTCTCCATCCTCCCCAGGGGGGCCAACTGGTCCTGGAGCTCCAGGAAGTCCTCTAGCACCCACGGGTCCATCCACTCCAGCTATTCCTCCAAGACCTGTTTCACCTCTTTCTCCTTTCGAACCAGCCGGTCCAATTGGTCCTGGAAGTCCCATTCTTCCTTCTGGACCTGGAGGTCCTTCTTTTCCCATGTCACCTTGTTGCCCTTTGTCTCCCGCTGGACCCACTCCGCCCAATGGACCAGTCTCTCCTTTCAGTCCAGGAATTCCCTGTAATTTTGTCACAAATATTTTAACTAACTGTGGAATAATCAATGCAAACATAGTCATTTTCTGCGAAAACTTACTGGAATTCCAGGAAGTCCTCTCTCCCCTGTAAAACCAGGTAAACCAGGCGGTCCAACACCACCGGGTTTTCCAGAAGCTCCAGGTGGTCCTATCGGTCCTTCTTTCCCTTGTTCTCCAGGTCTGCCGCCGTCCCCTGAATAAAAAATGGTTACTGTCATTTAATTCTGTTGAACGAATCAGTTTGTCACAGTCATATCGGTCTTAAGCATTCTGTTAAAATATAAATGCAACACAGAAAAAATTCAAAAAATAATTAGTCTATATAATTGTTGCACTTCTATTTTTGATTGCCATTTTGTTACAGCTACATTTGTAAACATCTGAATTAGCACAACTAAGCATGTAACTACTTACGTTGTTTTAAATTCCCGTAAGTAGCTGATTTTTTTAAAGATATTAAAAAATCTAAATTATTTTACGACGAGCTATTTTGTTATTTTAATGATAATCTATCGAATAACTAATCTTAAGGCTACATTACCAGGTAATCCAGGATGTCCAGGTTCGCCAGCAGGTCCAATAGGCCCTGGTTCCCCACTCTGACCAGGAGGTCCCACAACACCAGGTGACCCAACCGGTCCTTTTTGTCCAGGAACTCCCTAACTTCAAAACAATTGTCACTGAAGATACGTTTTTCTCAAATTATTTTTAACGAATAAAAAGAAAACAAACAAAGACGAACAGGGGGTCCTCGTTCTCCTGGAGGTCCAGCAACACCATCTTTTCCAGGAGAGCCAGTTCCTCCTGGGGAACCTGAAAATCCTCTCGGTCCTTCCGAGCCTTGTGGTCCTCGTTCACCAGCTCCGCCAGGCGGACCAGGTTGTCCAGTGTCACCCTAAAAAAATGTTCCGCGATATTTTTATTATTTATGTAGAGATTCGGCTAAAATTAATTTGGACATTTTGTAATTTTTCTTTAAGTACATACTCACAATGATTACAAAATTAATTCTTTTTTAAAGTAAAATCATCAATTTGAACCTAAGATACTTACTGGTCATGTTGGCTTGATGTTAAAATTTTTAAATGTGGAGTTGTTATTATTACAAATTATTTAAAGACGTTATAAAACTTGATTAGTAAGTATGAAGATAAATGGAAAAAAATTATTTTAGTATCATTTAAACGTTAGTTTATAAGGAAAGCCTTCATTAGATAATATTTTTAACAAGTAAATAAATTATTATTTGGGAATGAAACTACAGAATATATAGAAAAGTCGCAAGTTAACCTTTGGACCAGGTCGACCGTCACGTCCTCTCTTCCCTCTCGCTCCGCGGAATCCCTGCCACAACATTTTTCGATTAATTTTCATTTTCTGATTAACATAAATAGGTAATGGAGAGTTATACCGGAGTATACCAATAAAAAATATTTCTTTTTTACCTGTGGTCCTTGTTCTCCTCTTTCCCCGGGAGATCCGGCCGTACCCTGAAATTAAAGCCCCAAATTATTCATTTCGTAAAATAGTAAAAATTACTACTCTGAGAAATAAAATTGCCAGCAAATTTTTTTTCTAACCCTTTCACCCTTTTCTCCAGAATTTCCAGGCTTTCCCTCTGTACCCTTGTCCCCCTTTTCTCCAGGTGGTCCAGGATAACCGGGAAATCCCGGAAGTCCAATTTTCCCCTTTTCGCCTAAAGCGTATATGATTTTATTTAAACGCTCTTAAAAGAAAATTAAAAAAAAAAAAGTTTTTGGTCAATTCACCCAATGGTCCTGGTGGTCCTGCTTCACCTCGAGGACCTTCAAATCCTTTAGGACCTTCAGGTCCTTCCAGTCCCGCTTCACCAACTGCACCCGACTGCCCACGTTCTCCTTTTTGTCCAATGTCACCTTTTTCACCATCCGCTCCTCGATCTCCTTTGTCTCCCTTGTCACCAGCTGCGCCTCTTTTACCCTCGTCACCTTTCACACCACGAGGACCCGGAAATCCTATTTGGCCCTAAATTAATTTTACATTGTAACAACATACCAATCATTACAGTGCACGTTGAATTCCATGGTTTTTACACCTTTGATGAAAAGTAAATAAAAATACATTTGAGTGACATTTTTTTATTAATTGGTGGGTTTTATTTTCGGCCTTGTTCTAAATTGACTAAATAAATATGAATTTCATTAAATTTTTTGGAGACAAATATATTTGACGGAATTATTTTCAGCGACAACCGGAAAATGTCCTGGGAAGTATGTGGGTAGGTAGTCCATTTCTAGGAGTCTTCCTCCCTGTATGAAATTGATTTGGTTGCTCGTTTTCCATTTTTTGTAAAGTCTTTTGCTCTCTTCGTCCAGCCTATACAAATGATTTCTCATCAAGTCCCGACTCACGAATTTCGTTTCCTTCCTACTCATCGTAGCGTACAAAATGAAGGGGTCGTCGTTAGAATAGTCGTCGATGAGGAAATTCAACTTTGGCAGTTCTCCCCACTTCATCATGTGTCTTCTGCCCAACAACAAAATTCGATCCGTCCTGTATATTTGTCGAATATTGTATATCATGTCGTTGATGCACTGAATCGGGCGTTTTCTTCCACTGGATTTTCCGATGTTCAGTCCATCCAAAACAAAATCAAGTGGTCCCACTTTGTTCACAAATATTTTGAACTCCTCCAGCTCTTTTGGATTAGTGTTCACAAAGGCGTCTTTGTTGACAATTACCTTCTCCATAAACGTCTTGCGGAGTTTTTCAAACTCTTGATCTGTAAAACTGTGTTTTAAAAACGAGCCACAATTTTTGCATTTGTCGTTCACAATTTTCGTCTCGACAGTTTTGAAGCCCAAAACGTTGTAAAACTTGACGAGTTCCTCTTTAAGTTCCTCCCCAGGATAATGGTCAAAGTAATTTAAAAAGTTGATGAGTTTTATAACATTCTCAGGCGTTTTGTCACAGTTCTGTATGAAACTGACAAACAAATATTCGGGCAGATAGGAGAACCCCAGTTTTTCCATTTCCGTCCATCCTAATTGAAATTCTTTGTTTGAGAAACAGGCGGCTATTGCCCGGGAGTAAGTGTGAATGGAGGCTCGACCTCCGACCTCCATGCTTTTGATGATACTGAAACAATCTCGCCACTTGTCTGTTTTAGCCAATTGAGGTACGATTCTGTCTCCAGTTTCAATATCCCAATTGCCTTTATTTAGTTTTCGTATTCTTTCATACAAGTCGGGTATTTTCTCATTTAAATTATTCTCCCCACACAGACGTGTGTACAAAGACAGTGTGGACAGATTTGGTGTGATTTTCTTCATAAGTTCTGTTCCTAGTTCCACGTTCCGATGTTTTAGGCAAAGGTTTAGGAAAACAGATGCAAAATTAACATCTGTAATAGAACGGTCAAGTTGTATCGCTTCGGACTTTAATTGCGACAATTTATTTGCTGCAGACTGTTGATCCTTTCCTGAGCGTGCGGCATTTCCAATAAAATTATCAATCAGTTGACGTCCAGGTGGAATCATCCTTGGTATAACAGAGCGATTCATTTTTTTGGAATTTAAACTAAAAACAAAATTGAAAATGAATAACGCACATCTCCAAAATGATTTACCACAAATATAAAATAAATTCATAATTACGGTTACAAAAAATATAAATTAAATAAAAAGTGCTCTTACTCACATTTTTTGACTATGTACTCTTCAATCGGTAATTTATCGGTAATCACAATGCTATTTTCTTGTAACCTATTTATGAGCTATTTAATTTTTGCAAACAATTTTTTGATAAAACTGGTTTTTCTGTAAATGTGTGTGTCTCACAACATGATAAAAACAAGTACATGAGGTTGGCTAGTTTTACCGCTGGGAAAACTCACAGAGTTTAGTCCGATTTGGCAATGAATGATGTTTGATTTCTCGACGGAGATCCTAATCCTAAACTATGCATTCATGCTCTCCAAAACCGGCGAGGACATCCGGCTACAACTACAATGAGTTCCAAAATGTAAAAATATTTAACTATGGATTTTGTTTACCTGGGGTCCTTTTGGTCCCGTTTCTCCCTTTGCACCTGGTATTCCAGGGTTTCCATTATGTCCAGGCATTCCATCAGCTCCTGGCAAACCAGGACTTCCAGGTTTTCCTTGCGGTCCGGTCGGTCCAGGTGGTCCGATGGCACCAGGCGGACCTGGCGATCCAATAGGGCCACTACTTCCTATTTGACCCGGTGGTCCGGCTTGACCAGGAGAACCAGAATTTCCTTTTGCTCCAGGTGGTCCCTCACTCCCAGGAATTCCAGGCGCTCCTGACAAACCAGGAAATCCTCGAGGACCTGGAAAACCTCGTGGACCCTAGCATTTTTTACAATTTTTATTTTTGGTGTTTTAATTTTCAAATCTGACTCAATTTTGTGTTAAATAAAAAATATAAAACTCCATTTTTTGGACATAATATTATAGCAGACATATTTACTAAGACATAAATGAGAAATAATTAACCATTTCTCCTGTCAGTCCAGGCAATCCCTGAGTTCCGTCATCTCCTTGTGGTCCTTCATGTCCCGGAGCTCCCTTCGTACCTGGATTTCCTTTTTCACCACGGTCACCCTTTTCTCCAGGCAAACCTGGCAGTCCGATATTTCCCTGTTCTCCCTTTTCACCTGGTGGTCCAGTCATTCCTCGTTCTCCATCTCTCCCGGGTCGTCCTCTTCGACCGTCCCTTCCAGGAGTGCCCATTTCCCCACGATGACCTCTTGGACCCGGCTCACCCATTTCTCCCATTTCTCCTTTAGCCCCTTCCGGTCCAGCTGCTCCAACAGCACCCGGAACACCAGTCAAACCCATTGGCCCTTGTGGACCTTGCATGGCCATCTGAAAAAAATTTGTTTTGTAAAAGTAAACTTTGAAGGAAAGGTACTTTTAAATTAGTGATAGAAATCGAAATCATGAAAATGAAATTAAACCATGTGTTGTGCAAGCATCTGACGTAAAGATTCCGCCTGAGCATCAGGCCCTTTAGAACCGCCATTTCCTCCTCCGCCGTCACTCAGCTAATTTAAAAGGAATTGAAAACAAGTTTTTATAATACACATTTTATATAGCGAAAAAAGGGAATTAATTAATTTCATATAAAACGTTGTAAATAATGATTTTAGCTATAATGTTATTACTGGAATCATAAACACATGTCCAGGAGGTCCTTGTATTCCTTGCGTTCCCCCCAAACCATCTCTTCCGGCATCTCCTTTATTACCTTTATCACCAGGTGGTCCAGGGGGCCCAGTATAGCCTCTCGGACCCGGCGTACCCCGCACAATTTGAATATTAGGATTGGCATTTACCGGCTGCTCAAAAACAATTTGACTCCCAGAACCTTCCTCGCCCTCCTACAAATTAGATTTTCAGAATAAATATAAAAAGTAAAAAAAAAAAAAAAAATGCAAATAAGGAAAAGCTACAAATAAATAGGACAGATAAAAAATGATGCACTTACTTCGTAAGACCGTCCAAGGATGCTGATTTCATCCTCAACTGCCGCGGCGAAGATTGGAATCGGGGTGGAGCATTCTGGCATGAACTTGGAACAAACTTCGTAGGCGGGTTCTGGACTTGGAAGGATGAGAAGTTGTTGGATGGAACCCGTGAAAAAGGCATCATCAAGCAACCGCTGTCCCACCAACATAACTCCCGTGTTAGAGGGACGGGAGTTGTCGCTTCGATTGATTGGCTTTGTCTCCGACTCTGTACAATCCAGAAACAAAGTCGCCGAATTTTTCTTGAGTCCTAAACCTAAACGATGCCACCTGAAATTCAACATCATGATTAATATCCATCTTGTTTTGTTTGTGGTTCATTTTTGACTCGTGGCGTCACTCACTTCCCATCGTTGATTGTATGGTCAAAAGTCAACCGGATTTGCTCAGAGTTCCCATCCCCGTCCTACAACATGAAACATTTCGTTGAAATAAATTACGAATCATCGAGTTTAGTAACTACCTTATAGCAGTTTAAAACATGTTATACATGCTACCTGATAAATCAAATGTATTCTTTCGTCAATCTCAATGGCCAACTGTTCGTCCCCGGCGTTATTGTACAAAGAAAAGAGAACGGAACGGGAATCCGCCAGAGGCTTAAATGTTGACACAACAGAAAAGTCTGTGGGAAATGCATCTGCAGGGAAAACAAAAGAAATGATACGGTAATATTTATGTCTTTTGTTTTTTATTAGATTTGGCTTTGAGTGTAGAAAATGACAGCAATTTGTTGACAAATGATGTACCCGGGAATAATTGTCCAGTGGTTACAGACAGAACGGCCCTGAGTGACAGCGAATAAGCAACATCTCCTCTTTCTTCACAAATTCCAGTGGATTGCTCAACGCCAAGAGGCACCTCCTTAATCCTCGTCGCCTCCAACAAATCTCCTGAGACAAACACAAAAAGACAGCTGAGAATTCATCAACAGCGACAAGATATTATTAGCAATAGCAACTCATCCACACTAAAAACAACTTGAACAGCATCTTCATTTTCACATTCATGTTTTCAATGCCAAATCTCAATTGTAAATTGTGTCATTGTGCCGTTTGTTTGTCATTTTCCTGGCACGAGAGACGACACATTGACATTTTGACTTGACACATGTCGCATCTCAATATCTCATTCTCATTGTCGTGTGAATCTCAAATCTCAACTGTGTGCCTAGCTCCCAATCAAGTCACCCGTCTCCGTCTCACAGAAGCGGATGAACGATGAAAGAAAAGTAAAGAAAGGCTGAAGTGTTTTAGTTTGAGAGTTTTGTTGATTTTTTTGTTGAAGTGGAAGCGACGAGTTGAGATTTGAGATTGGGTTTTGGGTTCTGGTTGTGGGTTTGTTGTGGAATGGAATGGAAGGATAAAGGAAGGAATGAGGAATTGAAAGATGAGATTGCGCTGGTGGTGGAGGAGGAAAAATGTAAATGGGTTGGTAAGTTGCTAGTTGCTGTTTCTTTTCTTGTTCTGTTGCTGATTGACGTTCGGCCAATGCTCTCAAAGTCTGAAAAGGTCACAAGGTCAAGATAAGAGTCAGAGACGACAGACGGAGACACGTTACGTTAGTTTGAGTTCCTCCAAACAACCAACGCAACTTACACGAACAACTCCCAATCCCACCCAACTCAAGCTAATTCAGAGAATTCAGACTCAACGCAAACACAATTCCACATCAATTAAAAATTAATAGCCTTTCCATTACGCACTCGTCACGCAATTAATGCACATTTCATACAATCAAAATAAAATCAGAAATGTAATGAAAAACGGAATTTTGAATTTTGAGTTTACCCGCTAGTACAAAGAAAGAGTCACAATGCACGAGAAGAAAAACAAAGAGGAGTCGGAAATAAAACAAATTCATTTTTTCTGAAGAAACCTTGACAGGCACGAAAAATTATTTTACAACGGGACACGACGGGGAAAATTAAATGATTCTTTTTTCTGGACAGAGCGGCTGTCTCTTGGGCAGCATCTGTCTAACCAATTTCAAAATGTAATTTTGCACAAGAGTCGTCAATTCACGGCACTTTTCTATTATTTCCGTCGTGTATTGCATTTTAGTTCATGACTAGAAACTCGCTGCACTCAAAACCAAAAGACAAACAAGAAAACAATGAGCAAAAAGAAGAGAGCTAGTAGGGCGAATGAGAAATTGCTTCGAAGAAAAAGTGCAAGAAAAGAAAGAATATAAATAAAAAAGACAAAAACTGTTTTGTTGTTGGATGAATCGAAAAATGAAGCTGGAATGTGTTTGTGGGTTGTGTGCAATGTGGAAACGAAAGTGAAACTGAATGAATGCTTCGGCTTTGACTATGACAATTTCAACTCCAACTTTGATCCGTCCATTTATTCAGAACATCAGAACTCTAATTTCTTGTTCTTGTTCTTGCAAGTCCTTCTCTCATCGTCTCATTGCGACTATTCATATTGTGAGATATTAGTTCCTTATTATTTATTATTTATTTATATTCACATCAGATCAGGATCAGATGAATCATATCCAACTCATGTCACAGCACTTGAGACACCCATCCACCAATTTAAGCAATATCAGATATATCGTCAAAATAAATATTTGTGTCTCAGAAGTACGTTAGTGTCGTTAGTGTAGTATGCAAAATGCACATTGAGGGAAGAAAATGAAAAGCTGAAGTTGAACAGACACAGTCGAATTAATAGTAAGATTGAATAGAATTACTAGTAGGCATATGATGCTACATGTAAATGTAACTTGTGTTTTTACAAGAAGGAGTTAAGGCTTTGGGTTGGAATCGGAAAAGTGTCTCTGTGTCTCCAGCCATAAAAAGAGAAAAGTAGCTGCTGTGTAAGAATTGTAAGTCTTATTAATACTAAGAGTACGACTTGGGCTTAGTTAGCTGTGAAGGATTGGACTGGGATAAGCAAAAAACTGGAAAGGTTTATCGTGTCAGTTGGGGAATCTTTGACCCCAGCTCCTCATTTCATTCACATTCATCTCATTCATACATCACTCTCTATTTCAGCCTTTGACTGAGATTCAACCGCAATGAATGAAGCCTTATTTCCTATAACCTTTCCCTCTCCTTCCAACGTTCCAACTACTTTTATATTTTATACTTTTATCTCATACATACTTTAATTCTATTTCTTCTATTCAATCTTTCATAGCCATATTCCTATCCACAGATATTTATTCACTTCCCCATTGCCTTACTTTAATTTCGGTTCCAAGTCACCCTATGATTTTGCTCTGCTCCCTCACTAAACCAATTTAATAAGCAATAAAATATGCAACCCAAATGAAATTCACTATCAACCAAGTCAACAGGTATGCCATATGTACTAACAATCAAATGCACCTCACAAAGTTAGTGCCAAATCATTTCAGTTACTCACAAACTCACAATGTATCGTCATCGTCAAATAATTACAACAGTGAGATAGCGATGTGTTTTCATTTTTCCAGAAAAACAAGTTGTGAGAATTTATTCAGAAAATGACATGAATGTAATTTAATTTAATAACGCAGCAATATTTACAAATAAACCCAAGTATAAAAAATTGGAAATTAATAAGGTCGTGGTCGGTCTCGTTTCCTGCAAACAAAGAAATCAACACGTTTAGAACTTGTTCCGTATTCACGATTAATAATTCTTAATTTTGCATAATAGGAATTTTAACTCACATTCCGTCTCCTCTCATTGGTCCGCCCCCACGGCCACCACGATCTCCGCCCCGGCCACCTCTGAATCCACCACCTCCACGGTCTCCACCGCCTCCTCGTCCTCCACGGAATCCTCCGCGATCTCCTCCGCGTCCGCCTCTTCCCCCCCGACCACCACGGTCCCCACCTGAGTCATCACCTTATTCCTCAATTAAGCCCCGTCCTTCCCCACTCTTTTATAATAAATGCAACATCATACAGAAGTTAAGACTGACCTCTGAATCCTCCTCCTCCGCGGCCACCGCCACCTCGGCCTCCTCCAAAACCACCACCGCCTCCGCCGCCGCCACCACCACCACCATCTTCATCCGGTCTCGACACTCCACATCGGTTACATTCTGTCCTCCAGGCGAAATTCGTGTTTCCGCAACCGTTGTCGGGACATGTCCAGTCTCCCTCTCGACTGAACGCTGCAAGTCAAACACAACAACCAAATTACTCGATTCTTCAATTGAATCAATCGCAACGATATCGTCAAGCGTCAATTGTCACAAACAAAAGTCGGGAGTAACACAAAGTCAAAGACCCTCCGGCGGAAGAAAACATTTTCGGATAAAAAAGTGGATTTTCATGTTGGAATTTGTAAACTGAGTGGAAATGTTTTTAATGTTTGGAGTGAGGATTTAAATCTTACGGGTCGGAGGTCCACCATCTCCTCTAGGAGGACCGCCACCGCCACCACGCGATCCACCTCCTCGTCCGCCTCCACGACCGCCTCCTCGATCACCTCCACGGTCCATTCCGTAACTTCCGCCGCCGCCTCCTCCACCGCCACCACCACCGCCTCCCATTCCTCCTGCACTGTAAGAGGAATTGCGGGTAGCCATCGAAACTTTGATGATGCACCCTTGGAATTCTTTTTCTGTACATATGACGAGCAACAAATATGTAAAAGTGACAATAAATTAAATCCGAAAATATTTTATGAAAATATTTTGTGACTCACGGTCGAACCAGCTGATGGCGGATTTGGCCGCATCAGGATCGTCGTAGGTCACCGTACATTCGCCCTTTGGTTTTCCAGTTGCTTTGTCTTTGTACATCCACACTTTGGGTTTGCCCGTCTTGCGATCAATCTGGAGAGTAAATAAAATACATAGGATAAAATTATAAGTCCGGTATCTCAGATATTTCAAATGTAATTACAAGTGCAAATACCTTTACGATTCCAATGGCTCCAAAGTAGTCGGCAATGTCAGCCTCTGATGCAGTGGGTGGGAGTCCAGAGACAAAGACGCAGTCCCCACGATCCTCGTAGCCACCAGTAGCCCCACCGCTGCCACCACCCCCGAATCCTAAGTAAAGAGACGAATATTAATATGGGTGGAATGGAGGGAGGTGTACAAAGAGGGACTTTGGGAGGGAGCTAAAAAAGCTTCGCCGTCCCTTCACATGACTCAGCTCCTCCTTTCAAGTTCTTAAAGTTCGGAACTTAATCTAACAGTGTAGATTGCAGATGCAATGTACAAAGTATAGGCAATAATTTTGTAATCATAATATTTGTACTTGGGTTGTAATTGTAATCGTAATTTGTACAGTAATCATTAAAGACTAAATATTCATTCTTGTTTTGTGTCGGCAACCGTCAAAACTCTTTGTACTTTTAAATTTTAAACTCTTTTCTCCCTACAGTCCTACAACTTCAGCCCACCCTCCCTTACAATTTCTATTCTCTCACTCACATTTCAAATTCCTTGCCAATAATATTTTGTTATTTCATTTACGAGTTGTGTTCCCACTTTCATAACAAATTCTCGTCCTGCCTGAATAAAAAATCTGTTTGAGAATGACAACCTTCGCCCTTATATTTTCACCGTTTGTTTTAATCAACAAAATTGACAGAAGAACAGCCGTCTCGTCAAAACTCAACCTTCAAAACGCATTGGACCCACAATGAACGCTTCCTTGGCTTAAAATTAATATTTTTTCACTCTTGACCTGTCAATTTTTCCTTTTATAAACCACTTTTTAACCACTCTGCCAACATTAATTAACATTTCCCGAATATTATGTACAAATACACTTTGAAAATCCACCTTTTTAAAAAACATTACAACTCTTTTCGTTTCTTATTTGTGTTTCGTATTTACAGACTTTACACCTCTGTGAACTTCAAAACCCTTTCCTACCTAATCGAAATATTCCCGAACTCAAAAACACTCTCTTGACGCATACTTTTCCAAATCCGATTTTTGCAAATGTCGTTGTGCCGATTGTTATGGCACTGTTGACATTGCATTTTATTTTTCCGTACTGGATAACCCCTCTAATTTTAAAAGACTCGATAAGCGAATAATTTTAATTTTTGACACTGTGGAGAATGGCGGGGCGAAAATACGATTTATAATTACTAATTAACGGAAGAAGAACCAAGTCTGTTTACGAATGGACTGAATGGAGAATTGGAGAGAAGGGATGCTAGAATTGAATTGAATTGCTACTGGAGTAAAAGTTGTAAAATGTAAACTACGAGTCAAAGAGTCAGTCGTCATAAAGAAAAGTAACGAAGATGTTGTTTGTGGAAATGTGTTACCTTTGGAAGGGTACGACCCTTGTTTAGAAGAGGAGCTAAAAAGACACAAGACACTTCAGATGAAAACTCCGCAAATCCAAACATCAACTTCCGGACTCAATTTACTCTTTTTTAGGAGAAGTAACTTTGTGTACAACTAGAACTAGAACCTTTAAAGCTGCACTTTAAATATTTAAAGTTACATTCAAATTTACACAAATTTTTACACCAAACAAACACCACATCTCTCAAAAGACTCTAAAATCATAAAAGTTAATCACAATAATTAAATTTTAAATACATCATCTGATTCACTTTTAACACAAACTCAGCATTGCTCCACCAATATTTCTAATTTTTCTCGATCATTACAAATACAAAAGACTTATTGCACACGATAACATTTACAACAGTATTTCGAATTCAAATAAATCACATAGGGTAATTTACAAATTCACAGTGCTGACAAATATTAAAACATTTTCTACATTTTGATTTTCTAACAATTTTTTTCATGTTGTTTAGTCGACACATTTTATTTGCGTACCTTTGCGTATTTCATCATTTATCAAATTATCATTAAACATAATTAGTTGTCAGTTACATTACAACACGAATCACGTATTTACCCAAATAATAAGTTCATAATTTATTAATTTACCCAAACCCCGACCTCAACACTTGTCCCTTGATTTCGTAACCAAATTTGTAAATACAGCAATTTCTGCACATATCGCCAGAAACATTTCTGTCGACTTATTTCCCGCCTTTTGAATTTGGATTCACCCCTTCTTAGTAAAAGGTGTTTTTGAATACATTGTAAATTGTAATTGTAATGTAACTCGTATTTGCAAGGACACAACACACAAGTTCTAAGACTTTATTATTCACCAATTTCATTTCAATTATGTAATTATTTATGTTTACGTGGAACTACTACAAATTCTATTTTCTACCAAGTGCTTTTAATTTATGTAAGAAAATTGAAAAAGAAATTGTACTCCGATTCCGGTTTTCTTTTCTTAACAAATTCTGACTCCATCGCTTCCTGCAATAAAACTAAAACTCCAACACTCCACACTTAATTCACCTTTAGGATTTCATTAAATATTTCCTCTCAAACACTCTCAACAACTTATTCATTTGATCAATAAAATAAAATGTTTACAAATGTCGAATGTATTCACTAATAATTTAATTCATTACTTATTTTCGAAGCCACTCGAACTCGACGCTTTCTACTTTTTACTGCAGTCAATAATATAGTGTTACGTTTACGTACACGTACAGCACATTAGAGACATTAACATTAACCCGACTCAAATCAACACAACTTGCATTTCCTCCTATACATTCGCTTAACGACATTCTTTTTACATTAAAATGTTATTTACAGTTTCCTTCTCCTCACTCTAGAGATAAAAAATAGAAAAAGGGCAAGACTTACTTGTATCCTCCACCTCCGCCGCCTCGACCGCCTCCATAACTACCTCCGCCTCCGCCTCCTCCTCCAGAACCTGTCCAAATGGTAAAAAAACGTTACTACAAATTGTGACTTTCTTCGCTGACCCTATATTTTCCGTTTCACCCAAGCGGAAAATTTGAATTCCAAAAACGTTTGCAGTGTACCTAACCTGAAAGC
>JAQFYB010004359.1:0-16513 GCA_034694085.1 Pogonognathellus longicornis
AAGTCAGTCAAAGAAGGAGTAGTGAGTAGTCTCAAGTTTCAACGTTCCAATTCATAGCTTTGACACACCTACATCGTACTGTAGCTGCTAGCTGGTGGTTAATTGAACATACAAATACTGCCTTTTAGTAATATAATGTAATATAATTTTGAAAACAATTATTGTCATGTCAAATAAAAAATTGTGTTGCATTTGCCCCCGCCTGTGTACGCCCATGTTTGGATAAAATATAAAATTAGGATGTCGTTTGTCAATGCAACATCCACCTGCAATAATGATTGAAATATCGAATAGTGTGCCTGCGTCCTAACGGTTCCTGCGCCACATACGAAAACAATTTTTGTCATGTTAAATAAAAAATGATGTCGCATTTGCCCCCACCCTGTGTACGCTTTTGTTTGGATAAAATACAAAATTGCGATGTCGTTTGTCAATGCCACCCAGCTGTAATAATCATTGAAATAACGAATGTTGCGATACAATATAAAATTACCATGTCGTTTTTCAATGCAACATTCACCTGAATAATAATACAATTTTATAAAATAAAATAAATTGTCTTACCTGTAAAGAAACGAAAACAAAAAAACACAACAAACACAAACACCATCAGCACAATTCACAATTTGAAATGTCAAGGAATATACAATTTGAAATGTCAAGGAATATACAATTTGAAATGTCAAGGAATATACAATTTGAATATTAGGGGACAGACCAAAGTCAATCTCAAAAGAAGAAAGCAACAGTAATCTCAGTTTTAACTTTCCAATGCATAACGTTTACTCTCGTTCTCTGGCTGCTAGCTGGTGGTTGGTTAAACAACTCGCTCGCGACAACTACAATCTCGCAGTAAAGAGGGAACTGTTGTGGGCAGCTTGAGATTGTAGTGTAGAGTGTGTTGGGTATAGGGGAAGGACTGAGGTTTTTGCGTGTTAGTGGTACAGCGGTACATGAAAGAACAGCTATAAAGAAAGGCACGTTCCCAGCTCTAGTATTGTAAAACGAACGAACGAACATACTACTCAAATTTAGTATTTAATAACACTTCTCACAATATAACTACAATGGACGTGGGTGAATATTTCATTAGCTTACACTGGCCTAACTAACAGTAAAGAAGAAATGCTTAGGGTTATGCAATAAAATTGCTCTTGCTTACGTCAAAAAATATAGTTTATACGTGAGCCAGCATGGTCAGCAATGTTGCAGTAATCTAAATTGTTTGTATGAATTCGCAGTTAATCTCTCGACCAATTAATTAAACTTTTCCCTATGTTTTTTGTGAACAATACTATCCTACTTCATGTACCATATTTTATCATTTTTATGATTCTTCGCTTTTATTAAGGGTTCAATGCTAACGAAATTCTTAAATATAGAGGTATCCAAAACTTCTGTGTTGTCCGCTTCGCTTTCATTCATTCACTCATTTGGATCATTTGTAGGACTTACACCTATTTCAGGGGTGCAAATTGCTAACAGAACTCCAAAAAAAACCTTTTTAGAGAAAAATTGCCTTTTTAGGCAACATTAATCGCATTTTCAATTTGAATAGAGTTATATCGGTTTCTTCTTCAATGATGCTATGCTCACAATTGGAAACAACAGATATGATGATGGAAAAATCTGGATTTGGATTTGGTGGTGGGCTCCCCTATGCTAACTCTAAACATGCAAATGCTCTTTTTATTAAAGAATTGTCTAAGCGTCTCAAGGGCACTGGAATAAAAGCCTATGTCTTGTGTCCTGGAGGTGTGAGAACAGCAATTTATAATCAAGGCCATCTCTTTATGAAGTTGAACGCAGACTTATTTCTTTACTTGTTAGGATTTACGACGGAGGAAGTAATCAATTTTATTTGTTCGCTTTTATTTTAAAGCAAACAGTTAGAGAATTAAAATGATATCGTTTGAATGTTTTATATTTAACAGGCTGCTACTGAATTTATTATTCCATGTGCGCTTTCGAAATCCGAAACTTATTCTTCCGGACAGATGCATCGATTCAACAAAGAATTTAAAACCGCCAATGCCAAACTGAACGACGACCTTTGCTTAGATTTATGGAATATTAGCTCTGAATTAGTTCAATTGGATAAAAGAATGATTCAAGTTTGTATGCAAAATTAATGCAGTAAAATGTCACAACTCGTACTAGCTTAATTAAATAAAAACAACTTCTATGCAACTCTATACGAATGCTCTAACGCGCCCTGCTATGTATGTTGCACATAATGTGTTGTATAGTGTTAATTTTAGCGTGACTTATAGTAGTACTAATTCTATGTAACATGTAAAATAGAATGGGGGTGGATGTCCAAAAAAGGGTGAAAGTTGTGAATGAGATGAAAAAGAAATAGTTTTTGTTTACACACAAGACAAATGTAATTTAAAATTGATTTCTTTATAAACGATTGTGAGAATCTTTAATCAATGGAATGCACACACACAGTAGAACATACAACAAATTATTTTGCATTCATTAGCTGTCGTTCCGTTGAGGATTGTTAATTGTTCAATCAACCATTACAGATTATTATAATATATGTTCAGGCATCCTTGCACGCACTCGTTACATGTAACAGACTACTCGTTCACTCAATCCAATTTGAGAGTCATCAATTAATAATAACTGTGACATTACATAAAGTATTCATAAGTAAATCTGCTTCATTGTTTGCCTCTATAAGTTATACGCTTGTAGGCAGTTTACCTTTATCTCGATGCAATACAATATAGTAGTAGTGTAATAGTAAGAGTACATGGTAGTATTATATATAGCCTGTATTTAGTACAATACTTTCGTAGACTATGTATTTGGTTTGAATTTGTAACAATATTGTATTGTATCATTGTTGTTATCATATAATGTTATTTAAGTAGTAGATTAGCTATAATAATTTATTTTAATGTAGTAATAATATAGGTTATAGTTGTTAGTGTCCGTTCAGTTGTAATTGTACTGTAACTACATTACACACATGACATACGGAGTTTTACCTTTTTGTTCTCCACATGGTCATGTCTCACGATACAGCACAGCGGAGTTAAATTAATTTTACACAGTATTTCGTTTTGCTATTCTTAGTTTTAGACCTGAAATCTGTTTAGTTTATGGTTAGGTATTTCATTTTTCTAAATTTTTACATAATCAAATCATTCGTAGTACAAATCAATATAAACTCTATATTTATAACAAATCAGACGCTTGCTCTTTCGCCAATTTTCAACTTACTTAGGAAGTGGGTTACAATTACAGTTATAAGTTACAATTGTACTATAAAATATGTCAGTGAGTAGATTCTTTATTATATTGTTGCCTGGGCCTGGCCTAAAGTGCTATGAAATTGAACTGAGAATTACCAACACGTAATTGTAGTCTATGTATAGGTAGGCAGGTAAATAATTAATACATTTGTTGCTTTTGACGAACACTTAGTTCTAGCTAATAATAATTTAAATAAATATGTAAGCATAATATTTCCACTGTAAGATTTACATAGGTAGATTGTAGTATTTCGTTTAGACTGTCGGACTTGCAAATCAAAATTCTAGTTTGTTTTCTACGAACCGGTATAAGTATAGTATAGTATAATAATGTATGTATTTTTGATGAAAGAACTTACTCTTCACAACATTAACATAAAACTGATTGTTTATCTCTGACCTTAACTACACAACAAATAATTAAGAGTATTAAATCAGTCTCGAGTATATAAAAAGTACAGCATGTTGCAGTAATTAAACAAAATAGTGAAACAATAATTATAATGCATCGATAATATCATTACATACATAGGGCATTTAAGTAACAATAATAATAATAACAATAATGCCAAGATTGATATTACATAGTACGAGTTAAGTAAATATAAATATATTTATGTGTAGTAGTCAACCTAATTCCTAAATACAAAAGGAAATCATGGCAGTATATTTGCAGTAGTAAAATTGTACATAAGTACGAAAAGTAAAATTTAACTTACATCTAGTAGTATATAGCAAAAGTAACAATTATGAGTAACAATAATATTTACAACTTGCAAATAATAACTTCTACATAAATATCTGAACTTCTCAATGAACATGAACACAGAGTCTGCTGTCACTTTTCGATTGTAGGTATATATTGCTAAGCACAAAATTAAAGTATATAATAATTAACAACTCTTTCATAATTCATGACAGTAGTAGTGAGCAAATACTAGTACAGTAGTACAGTCTATATTATATGTACAATACATTGGGTCTAGAAAGCCTGGTCTGGTACTAGACAACATCATTTGTGATCCAGAAATATTTCCATCAAACCCCTATAATATTTCTCAACACAGATATGTATCAGTGTACCAATCTCCTTTCTTCACCCAGTATATACACCTAATATTACATTGTAGTACAGAATCCAAAGCTTACAACGACAATTTCTAATTACAATTATATCAACACAATCGAAAACAATCTAATTGTAAGTATAATACCCAAAATAGCTACCGTAATTATTGCCACAGTATTATCAGCATTCTTTATTTTACTCATGCCTGGCCTTTTTTACTTATTTTGTCTCTCTTAACATTTAACTGTTAAATATATCCGTCAGTACATCACTGCCTAAAACCTATATTTAAGTATGACTACTCAGGGCAGCTGCTTTGTGTTGCACTCCACCCTTAATAACATTATTCGTTACATTTTAGTTTTGTTAGATCTTTCCATTCATTGCTTCTAACTCTTCTCCCAATTTCCATGAGCATTTCATAATCATACCATTACAATACAATACAATTGCATCAGTATATTATGTAACCTTCTATCATACAAACCACACAATATTCATTACTAATCAAAATTCTCCTCTTAAACTTTTGTCAAACAAAATGTAAGCTGATACTACAATTTTATGTATCATGCTGGTTACTTTGCTTTGCATAATAATACTCTAGTATAAAATGTGACGCACTATTAAAAATCTTTTTAGACATTTCATACCAGATACAATTATTGTTAGAGTCAGCTTTTGGTTATTATCAAGAAATCGATCGATGTTTAACGATAATTTTGTTCAACCCAATTTAATTGATATAGAAGCAGATTGTGCAAGAAGTGGAACGATAGAGTTCTTTGTTCGCTAAAATCATCCAATCGAATGAACGAGTGGTAAGTGATAGGAAAAATTGTGATTGTTAGGATTAACCCTAGCGAACCCAATAGATACATTGTGAGGATTTTCTTATATTTGATAATCAAAAACGTAATGAGGGTGCCTTGTGTTGTATTGTATGGTAATGGTATATCCAGTTTTTTCCAAGAATTGAGTTTTGTGAAACTGTTAAAATCTAACTAACTGATCTGATTATCATGGTTAAGTTTTAAGTTTAGTTGACGCACTGTGAAATACCAGTTGTTGACGTTGCTTAATTATGGCAATACGATATACGATACCCCACCAATTCATAGTCCGATCCTACCAACATTATAATTTGCAATTAGTATATGAATGCTTTTAATTAGATAGATAGACTGTAATCAACTACTGAATCCTAATTTTGAAATACACATCATAAACGTTCCATGCTAATTAATTATATAGACAATATGTAATATATAGGTAATGTAATATAGTAATTATTGTTTTGTAGCAAGTAAGTATTTCATTCATATGTTATTATACACCTGTCGTTACGTATTAGGTTACACAATGTTATCAATTGTAATTTTGTATTGTATTAAGTATTATTAATAATTTAATTGTAGTTTGGATTATTACAATAGTTATTGCTAACACTCACTTTCCATTCGCTTTTTTTGTCTTCTTCGATATTCGAAAAATTCTTCTTTCATGGCTGCCACACGCGCCTCCATATTTTCATATTTTTCTCTTGTCCTTTTGAATCGAGTGGAAGTGGAAGATTGAGTGGACGTGCTGGATGGTTGAGGTTGTGCTGGATACACAATCTCCGGGGAAGTATCTGGAATTACCGGATCAAACTCATAAGGGTCATCTACAGACATATCCAACAAGGTTCTAGTTCCGGGACTCGGTTCGGACGTTGGAATCGTTGGCGTCTCGTCAATATCAAAAGATGGAGAACGGGCCATGGCATAAATGGGTGGCGTGGTCTCTCGCCGTGGCCAATTCTCGTAAGTTCTTGGAGGCAGTGGTAAAGGTAAATGAAAGGGTGGTGACGTCTGAAACGGAGAGAGGTGATGAGGATGCCCCGGGATTGGATATCCAGGGTGATGAGAAAAGTAGCTTTGTGGCACTAACTGCCCATGTGGTTCTTCTGGCAGAGTGATAGGCCTTAGGAGAATTTCACCCGTACCACTACCAGCCCCAGAGGGAATCGTAAGCGTTGAAGTTGTATTTTTACTTGCACTTTGAAAACCTGATGAAGAAGAACGCTCTTGAAAACGAACTGAAGAACTAGAAGCACTTTTATCAAAACCACCAAGTCCACCTGGTCCAGAACTGGGACCAGTAGGCACTCGTCTTAAAAACGGCGGGACTTGTCTCTCTAAATAGTCTAAATCCCTGGCTAAGTTGTCGCGAATTCTTTCTGCTTCCCATGGCGGGGGTGTGGGATCACTTGCACTGGGATGATGGACAGCCGCTGCCCCAGGATGAAAATGACGACCCGTTGTGGCAGTTTTCCATAGGTATGGAGGCTGATGAACCTGGACTAGAACAGGAAATCGGGGCACAGAGCTCACGTTTAGATGATTAAAGTTGAGATCAGGAGGACTGTAGAAGCTGCTAGAGGCGGATTGTGAGCGCGAGTGAGAGCGTGGCAGTGGAGAACTCGCAAACGGCCTCGGAATTAAATTCTCTGGCCGAATCAGAGAGCTAGACGGTACAAAACTGCCGGGAAGCACTAGATTAAATCTCCGTCGACCTCTTGGGAAGTAATAGCGCACGGGACGAGGCGCCAGAAACCCGCCGTCGTCTGAGCTCGACTCTTCTATCATATCTGAAATGCAACGAAATCCTCATTTCATTATTCGAATGTCCCTGCAAAGTCAATTTTTCAATGTTTAAAGAAATGCTGCCCTTAAATTTTCCAGCAGGGGAACTATAATACCTCTAGGTGGTCCATGTGGTGATGTCGATAGCAAGGAGGGGTGATGTCGGGTGACGTGGGGGTGACCTATGTCGGCCAGGGAGAGTGTGATGCTGCTGATGGATGGAGGGCGGCTGCTCCTCCTCGTGCTGCTCAAAATGATGGCGTGGCGGCGCAGGGGGAGATCCAACAGGTGAATAATGAAGCGTCCCACCCCGCGACCCACCCACCGATACGCTCTCTTCAGCCACGAAATCACAACGAGTGCTCGGTCGGCTCCATTCCTAAATAAATTCAAAATGTCAGTTATGTCAGTTTAAATAATGATTATTCATACATTTTAACAACATTGAAATTCATGCCACTTCCCACTTGAACCCAAATTCATTGGAAGTCCAAAATCATGCAAGGCATAAACATTGAAAGCTTTGACAATCACATTTTCACATGGGACTTAACACACAAATGCGTAAATATATATCTCGGTCTATTTTGACAAAAATAATTATAAACCAAGGTACCCTGAATATAAACAAATTGAATCTATTCTAATAACGCAAATAAACTGACATCAGACAGAAAACATTGAACATGACAGAAAGAATCGCCACTTAACTGTTGCACCGCTCTTCTGTCTGCTAGTAAGTTCAAAAACCACACATTTCGTCAATTTTAGGAACTTGTTTTTAAATCAATATTATTAAGCTATGCTTGATGTACAGAATTATTTTAGCCGTTCATTTATTTAGAGAAATTAAGTTTAAGTTCATTATTGAATGCCATAACCACATAACAAATATTAAACATGTTATTGGTTACATCTTCGATTATTTAATTGGATTGAGTTGTGCGGTAAAAAAATCAAGGACATTAAGTACTTACTTTTTACTGGGAGGGACTTGAGGTTGAGTAGGGATTTGGCCTCCATTTCTGGCATCAGTTAGGCGACAGGCCACCATATTATAGGCTAAAGAATCAAAATCTAAAATGAGACCAATGAAAACATTTCCAATAATTCCATAGAAAGATGACAGAAGGAGAATGATAATTTGTAATAGGAGCAAAATGAAAAACTCCAACCAACAGAACAAAGTAATTCATTGCTGTTGATTGGTTGGAAAAGGCAAATGTATGACAGGGTGATATAAATTTTACTAGCCTTTTTCTTGTTTCCGACGTTTCCGTCTGTTGCATATTTTGACGGCACAAACAGACAGAATGATGGCCACTATGAAGAAAAGCAGTCCACCGACGAGACCAGCTATTATGGCTCTTTGCTTGTCTCTAACCGGCACCTTGTACACCACTGGCTCACTCTCCGCCGAATTACTGCCTGTTGTGAATGCTTGCACTTTGATGTGATAAATTTTCCCATCGCGTAAAGAACGAGCTGTAAGATAAAAATCAAATCTGTGAATGACCAGTCAAAAATAGCTTTTTTATGCAACTTCTGAAGATACCATTAAATTGCTTACTAGAATAAGAAGTAAGTGGGGAATGGATAGGTTCTTTATTGAGCTGCTTCCACTGCTCTGACTCTAGTCGATACTGAATTTGATAATAGGCCACCGCCACATGCTCAGAGTCAACCGGAGGCATCCACGACACAGTAATAGCAATGTTATCAGGATTTTCGGACAATGTAACATTCCAAGGAGCACCTGGTTTTGGCCCTAAACCGCCCAAGCAGAACATAAACCAAAAACAACGGCAACAAATTATTTCCACTCATTTTGACTCAAGTAACGGTGAACATACAGTGAAAGTTTACAATTAGATTATAAGTGAACAAAGAGTGATTACAATGCAGATATAGTTTTAAACTTCAAATTACGTAGCATTCAAGTGCACAATGCTACGAAAAAATACTAAAATGTCTAACAAAGTCTTACAAAACATAATTTTAAGCTTACTTACAAGTTACAACTACTGAATAATTTAAAATAGAAAAACATATAATCAGATATTTTAGGACTGACTGGAACAGGAATGCAAACAAATAGAGAGTCATGTAAGTATGAATATCACACTACTCGTATACAACTATCAAATATCTGCAGACGCTTTTGGAAAGTACAAATGAAATGAGAGGTAACATCAATGAATAATCCGGGATGAGAACAAAGGAGGAAACAAACCTTGGGGTCTGAGCAAAATTGGGATATAAGTCGTGCCATTTTCATCGGTGGGTAACATGAGCACAGAGTAGTCGAGTATTTCTGTAATGCAAGCGGTTTATAAAAATCATCCAATCCACAATAACAAATCAAAACCAGATAAATCATAACAAACCACAATCAACCACATTCCAAATGTAACTGAAAACGGAAAAACACTTAAAATCAGAAGAATTATTATCGCTCCAGTTTCAGTTAATGAAATTAATGAATCAATAGCAAATTAAATAATATGTTAAATCAGACATAATCAGCAGAAAATAATTTATGAGCTAAAAGGATACATAAGAATGAATAGGTACTGTAACTAAAAGGTGAAATCTACAAGGTGAAAGTATTTGTAATAAAATATATTTTATTGCTATAAGGTTGGTGTTGGGTAACAAATAAATGAGCTGCATAAAACGGACAAGATTCCCCACCATGATCAAAAGCACAATAATCTACTTCAAACAACAAGACTGAATTTTTGAATTTCCAAAGTATCATGCACCACAGACAGAAGTATTTAGTGGTTAAAATACGTGTTAGTACCATTCAATGCATGCAGTGTACACGTACAATAGTGTTAAATCATAGAGTCATAAACAAACTAGGCCGGTGCTATCATACTAGCAAATCGGCAAAACTGAATCTTGTTGACCACCCCAGTTCGGCAACAGCATTCTCAGAAAATTATAAAATAAATATAATGATGAGTATATTACAAGATACTCAATAATGCTTGCCGCTGAACACCTTTCAAGACATTTCATGTTTTCAAAAAACTTAAACCCACTTCAAATCATAAGTGTTTTAGCGAAGGGTGGTTTCTTCCACATTGACAATGAATGTGCTACTGCTGCTTTTCGAAGACAAAAGCTGTGTCATTATAAATAAAAATGAGTTTCTTTCTTACAATTACCTGCCAACAAGACATGACCTCATAACTAAGTAAAGGCAACTGTATGTAATGTATTAGGTATATTATATATTAAGTATGTAAATACATGTAACTGAAAATAATGAAATCATAAGCAGCTGGATGGAGTGGAATAATTTTCAGCGTGAAAAATGAGACATAATTTGCTTTGCATGTTAGGCGGGTCGAGTATATGTATACAAAAAATGCGAGACATATATAGTCCGATCTGAGGTGGCCAAAGATAGCATGGCCCATAACAGGGCATTACCCTCCATTGTAGAAGCACCTGGTTGTGGAGGTCGAGTAGTGACTGGTTCCGGGGTACTTCCTGTACCTAAACTCCCATTCAGAATTGTTTCAGCAACTCCTCCACCGCAATTAAACAAATACTCAGAACTAGACAAAATATTTGCCCAAAGGCCACCCTACGCCATATACGAACTACCGTACTTGACCACATTATAATTGAAAATTGAAAATGTTGTGATTTCTACTTAAGCATAATTAAATATACACAGTAGGAATACAATACAAATAACCCATCACCAATATAGTTTGGTTTGCAATAGATCACATAGTGGAATGAAAGAGATAATTACATAAACAAATTACGTGACAAATCTAAACAAAAAGTTACGGAGAAGCAGGAAATGATGATTATTCAACATCTGAGAATCAGTATATTATTAATAACGTCACGATTGAAGTTTAGTGTTATTAAATTATTATTCAAAGTAGTTTTTAACATTGAAAGCTTTGATACTTTTTTACTTGTTAATATAAATCACTTCAAAAATTGATTACGTTTTTAAACATCAATCATTCAATAAGATTATTATATTTCCATTTTATGTGAATGTTTTGAAATATCGAGTTTTTAAGAGTCTATTGAATTAATAGTGATTTAGTACATGTAGATATAAAATGGTTTATAATAAAACGTGAGCATAAATAGATACCTTTGGTTGTAACATTAATAGTCTCACTCGGATGGCCTTCGCCAAGATCATTGATTCCAATCACTTGAAACTGGTATGTAGTTCCAGGGTTGAGATTTCGAATAGTAATTCGTGTGCTACCTTGTGGAGTGACATGAATTGTTTCCCATCTACTTTCTCCAAGGAGTCGATACCTGAAAAAATAAAAGTATTGTATGGTAAGTCTTGATGAATTCAAAGAAAATAAACAAGAAGATATAAAAGTCATCATGGTTATAAAAATAAAATACAAATGAATGAACAAGCACTAACCAGATAACATAACTTTGACGAAAGTCCGGGCCACCAGAGTAGCCAGGACACCACGTAAGAGTGACACTGAACACGGCGGAAGTGGCAGTAATATTAAAAGGAGCATGAGGTTTAGTACCCTCAACAATTATTTTCGTCCCCGTGACCAAAGTGGCCACTTCATTGGACGCCACACATTCATACTCTCCATAGTCCATTTGCTGGAGGTTTTCTATAGTCAAACTCCCCTCTACAACATTCACTCGGTCTCTCGGCATTATTTTACCGTCTCTCTGCTCAACAATCAAAGTTGTTACAAACACAAGCATTAGGTTATATTCTGTATCTTTCAAGACCAACAAAGATTCCCCACATAATGGAAATTACAAAGAAATTAAAACTACATTTACCCTTTGCCACGTAATAAGAGGACTAGTGGTTCCGTTGGGAGCGACAGCACTACAAGGAATTTCCAGGGAAGAGCCCAGTTTACTTTGGTACATGGGGTCAGGGGTGACTTCGAATTTAGGAGGCTCCTTAACAATAACTTGCATTTGAAGGGAAGAGCCTTTGGTACCATGAACATTATACGGAGTACACGTATACATTCCTTGGTGAATATCTTTCACGCGGTCAATGAGCAAAGAGCCATTGTTCATAACTGCAAAGCCGTCGGTCTCATACGGCTCCAACAAATGTTTATCCCTTGTCCACATTACAAACTGAATTGGAGGGTTGGCCATGATGTAGCAACGAACTACACCGGCCAAGCGATGAGGCAGGTACTGTACCGTCGGCGTGTACGTCACTTGAGCTGGGTCTAATCCAAATAAATCAAAATTATTATTAATTGATAACATTGTTCGCTTTTAGCAACAAAAGTAAAATACGAATCGGCTGTCCCCAGTCCGCTAACTAATTGACTGTGACAAGTACATGTAGCTCTATCTGATCAATATCAACCACGAACGAACCCGTGATTGTTTGTGCCACATAAAAAATGATGATTTCTTACATTCAACATTGAGATAGGCAACAGCAGTTTGAGGATCGCCTATTCCATTAGAAACACGGCACTCGTAGAAACCAGAGTCGTCCGCGTGAACGGGGTAGACGATAAGACTTCCTTCTCCAGGTGTTTCCACTCGGGACTCAAAGGATGAGATCTGACGAACTGGAATGCCGTCTCGGAGCCACACCACACTGGCATTGGATGGCAACGCACGCCATTCACACGGGAATACGGCTTTCTCACCTTCAACTTTGGTCATGTTTTGTGGTGGGGTGATTATCACTGCGGAGCCTGAGCCACCAAACCAAAAACAAACAAAACAAATCCATTATCTTTTTCTTTTCCACACCAACGACTCTCCCCTGACTGCCACCTCCATCGCCTAACCTTCTTTCTCTGACACAACACTCACTTTCTTCATTATTTCCCTTTTCATCAATTATTAGTCGCATTCGCATTTGTTTTGTTCCGCATGTACTGTTTTGAACGAACGATTCCTTTGAATTGAATCCTGTTAGTGATACTCTGTAGGCTAATAAGGGTGCGAAACTACATACAGCCAGGATAAGAACGTGAGATGAAATCAACAAAAGTCAAGAATGTCGTAACTCGCAACGTCGCAACATTATAAAATATTATGCTGTGTCGTTAACAGATAGGAGATGCCAAAGGAAAGAAGCTGCTGTTAAATACGCAGATCTATTTTAGATACTCTCACTCCTACACAATACTTCCCATTGCATTCCCCATTCATTTATTTATATATGTATATACATAAAATAAATGCCCTGTCTTTCCACTCTTTATCCTGCTAATAATACAGTACTACAGACATAACATAAAGCCATTCGTATAACTTTGGCATGCTGCTCCAGAAAAATATCATAATATTATTATTACCACTCCAACCTAACTTACTTGGCTTGTCCTCAGTTGACTATCTTGAAGAAGAAGCTGTAATGCACAAAGCAAATAAATACCTTTCCATATTACACATAAGTCAGTGGCAGTATATTGGCAGTAAGTAGCATAGCAGTTCTACCCGTCTACTCTATACGTACTAGTGCATTAGTGGGAGCAGAATACCAGTATATGTATAGCGGGCAGAAGTATACCCGGCAAGTATTAGAAGATGTGGCACCATGAATCTATCTAGATTGTGTGCCTGCACTAAAACCCCGAGAAAGTTTTTCGCCAGCGTTGGCACGTTCCAAGTTTTGGGAAAAGAAGTGAACAGAGAAAAGCGTGGAAAGAACACTACAGCTACACAGAGACAGCACAGGACAGCCCACGAAAGTTTTTACATAAAAAAGTTCATCGTCAACGAAACTTTCGTTTGTTTCTGGTTTACTTTAGTGTGGAGTACATAGGCAGGGAAGCTAGGAAGCATTCCGCCACTCCGACTGCACTAGATATATCCAGGATGTATTTGAAGTCAATATAGTCACTCAAGGGCTTTTTCTATCCCATCTCCTTTCGTTCTGTTCTGTCTCTCATCCTCACACAACCCAACCAAAGTAAAAGTATAACACTATTTCTCGTCTACAACTCGGCTCAGTCTTTCCTTTAGTATTACACTTACTTATGTTACATTACATTACCAATACATTACTTAGCTTCGGTTTAGTTTCTCTTCCACCACGTAGGAATCAGTCCTAATTCTTTTCAGCCACTCTTCTACCCCATCTATAGCTATATACATTATGTACATATTCTTTCTTACTCTCCACAGTCCTCTAGTCGATTTCCTCGATAGCAAAGCGGGTGAACTCAAGGAAGGCAACTACCAACACTCCTTGTGCCACTAGGATTGCAGTTTGCAGTGGGGAAGAGTAGAGGCATTACATTTGTAGACTTCTGTGGAGTTCTAGTTGGGAATGCTGCTAGTCGTGCAAATATACGTTGGTCTGAGTTAGTAGCTCTAATGCCACATTAAGCATTCCATGTGTAACTGCATAGAGGAGGATACAGGGCATAGCCACCAAGACTGGAGACTGGAGACAGATAGAAATGATAGAATAGACCACAGCTCCTTCTATATTCGTAGCTTTCCTCTGTCTCTCTCTGTGGGGGCTTCGTTTGGCCGTACAGCAAGTATTAATTCCTATCTTGTCTTGTCAGACTTGACTTTCTTTCGCCTTCGCTACGCTCATTATTTTCTTTGGATGCTCAGCTCCCCGTGTCGAGTCTTCTCTTTCCTATTGAAACTTTCCTCCAATTTGTTTTCCTTCTAAGTTCCATCCGGATTTTGAAAGCTAATCAAAGTTGAATTTGTACCTCGCTTGAATACACAAAAAATACACCACTACTTACAAAAATACATGCATTTAAGCTAACTAACCTATCGTAACTTTCTACATGCTACTAACACACTATAAACAACTATCCACCACTTCACTCCTACTAACCATTTTCAATGTAGCAATAAAAAGTAATGACACACTTTTATGACAATGTACATCGCATCTCCATCCTAATACAACTAACGACTTTAAATGCATTAGCACACACAGTTTTCTATTTATTTCACACTAGCTCAAAATGGTATCATTCAGTAAGTGTACTTGGATACTAATAAAATATGGCTTCATTATTTACAGAAATAGTGCGGTAATCGAAACTGGAACATCTACACAACCAATATATAATTAGGAACTATACAGTTGTGACATACTAACATTAAGTATTTGCATTAAAAAAGGAAATTTTTTGTCAGTGGTCGGTATTAAGTTTGCTTTAAAATTAAATCATTTTAATCCTAGAATATCACTGTCTACATTATGCAATAATATCATATTTATTTAGCCATGAAAAATGCAATTCGAGCCAAGATTAATCGTCGCAAGTTAAGAGATCCCATGCATGCGAGCATAGAGCAGAAATTATGCATGTAGCATAGTTCAGCCGTTTATATAAGCCAGAAACTTTCTCCCATTCATACTGTGTGCACTAAATAAGATGACAAAAAATAAAGATGTAATAGTTTGTGAGGTCCGTGGTTTGAGGAAGGAGACTTACGCCTTCCCAGCATTTCTTTTCCATTTTGCTCAACATTTACATTTAGGCAGGAGGACTACAGCTACAGTTGCACTACAGTGTACATTATTATCCAGTGAAGCTCGAGTAACAAGTAGTAACTAAGTAAGTCAAGTAAGCGTTGTGTGTCTACGTAGTGTGTGTTCGACAAACTACCATGGAGGAGAAGAAGAGAGTTCGAACGAAGACTTTTGCTATTCTGCTGTGTAGTAGTCGAAGTCAAGAGAAATCAACTGTCAGACAAACCCATCTCACCCCATATAAATATAAGTTATAGCCGAAACTTATCTTTCAATTTATTTTCTGAAGGATGAATAAGAAAAAAAATTGACGCAGAACAAATGTTCCTCAACTCGCTGGAGAACTCGAATGGAATAGCAATTGCGTGAATTGAATTGCTACGCCTTACCAGACTACTAGTAAGCAAAGCAAAAGCAAACCATACTTATCTTCAGAATGTACTGTCAGACTGATACAGGAGAGTTCCCAGTTCCCAGTATGCAGGAACAGAGTGTGCACTGCACGCTCTCTCGTAGCCAGAGCATTACTGTGTAGTAATAATATAAGTCTGAGTATACAAAGTGAGAGTCAAAGGCAAAACAAGTGAAGACTTTTTCACTATGTGTAGTCCGCAAACTAAAATACAAACTTGAGAAGTCGTCCATGGGCAAATAACTGAAGAACGGAGAATCGAACGTCGTAAGCCACACTATCACAAATTTTCCTTACGAGTGCAAAAGCTAAAAACTCCATTTTCCTTTTTATGCTTGGCACTATGAGCTACATAATAGACCATTTTAAATCCGGTCATATACTCTCTCAATCTAATTTACTAGTAGTGATACAAAAACTGCACCCGTTTATTTATCCCACCATCTGTATTTCCATCAAACAATGCCCTACCAACATCTTTACATTAGAGTTACACCAAACAATATAATGTATTTCTATACAATAAATAAATACTCAACCATCTAGGTTAACTGTCAATTAAATGTCATTTCCACAGATTCATTTCGAGGGAATCCATAAGAGACCAAAAAATTCCAAACCGGAAGTACGCGAAAAAATCTGGAAAATTTGCACTAGCTTTAG
>JAQFYB010004360.1:0-16512 GCA_034694085.1 Pogonognathellus longicornis
AGGGTGGACATGTCCACCCTGAGAATTTTCAGGGTGGACATTGTCCACTCTGTCCACCCGGTTCCGCGGTCTATGACTATATGCAAGTTTTGCATTGCGATTCTTGCAAAAACTAAATCTTCAATTTACTAGCATACTTGAAATCAACATCTGCTGTAAAATTAAAGCAATTTTAATTTGTGTCAATCTTAATAATTAGCAGACGTCAGTTTTCCAAAGATGTATTTCCATAAGAGTTTAAATAGTCACTATCTTGGCTAGTTTATGGTTCTATTTCTTTATTTCTTTCTGCACTAAATGTAAGATTTTTCTTTACGTATGGAAGTCAAAATGTGAAGCTTATGCAGACGAATGAGTACCTATAGGAAAATTTAACTACGAAAGAAGAAACGCTTACGTCTGTCAGCCCTGGATGTTCCATTTCCAGCTGATACGGCCACTGCAGCAGGCGGCGGAGGTTGTTCGGAGATTGTGGTATTACTAGGATATTCTAAATATACTTGTGAGACAGATGAGGATGAGCCGGGCTCTAACTGAGCCTCAGAAATGGTAACAAAAGACACACAAACTGAAAAGAAAGTCACAGAGAGAAGCCATGAGCTTCTGGAACTCCTACTACAACAAAAGGGTAACCGAAAATTGCTCATGTTGTCCTTGTGGAATCTCACGAAGAACACTGAGCACCGGAGGTTGACGAGCGAAGTTGACGACGAGCACTGACTGGCGGTGGACTTTCAGACACCAGACCACTCACATAAAAACAACCAAACCAATTGAACAATCTCAACCAACTGACAATTCACAAACAACAGTACATTCTCGTTCACCACGGAGCCAATTATTTCATACTCATCATCTACTTCGTCAACACGGTCTTACATTTACACCTTATCCTTCCACTCAAAACAACGGTAGGTATGCTACACACATACAATACACTCAATCACGTACGTGATAAGTTAACTCGCAATTCAACTACTAACTAACTAACAAACTATACAAAGAGCAACATGCATGATAAATACACGTAAGTAGTGTATGTAGGTATCGACATTTCATCCTTTACTTACAATATTACGCTTCTCATGTATTAAAGGATTAGCAGTGCTATGGGTAGACTGGTAAAGGTATAAGTATTAGCTTTGCCATGCTTTGCCTCCTTGCATGACCCTCCCGCTCCTCGACTTCCGCTTTGTAGGTCAATCTGTACATACTCAACCCCTGACTTGGTTTTGCAAATCATATCAACGTATTTTACCTCTTTATACTTATATTAATTATGTAGGTACATACAGATAGAATCTCGTTTGGTGCAAACCTTTACGTTTACCATATAGGTAGGTAATAATCATCCACAATAACCGCCTTGCTCGTCCACGGTGATCTTCCCTTAAACTCTTTGTTTGACGCATTCGTAAGCGCAAGTTTTCATGCACCAAACTCCTTTTCATGCTTTCCTCTGTAAAATAATGCTGCACATACCACCTTTAAATGTTCAATAATTTTGATGTAACATACTTATGCACACGTAGTACATGTGTACATGGTATAATAAACATGTATTATACACTACTGATTGATTCCGTTGGTGTGTTCCGAACGTGCATCCCTTAATGATATTTTGTTGACTGTTGCAGGTAAATCTTTTCTTTTTCTTCGGTAATATTTATTGTAGAGGTGTAGTCTGAACGAATAGATTCTGGCTTTATTTCTATTGCCGTGCTCAGTTTTGGTGGTACATTGAACCCTTCTTCTAGATTTTCGTGCATATTATATTTGCATGTACAAGATGCGTCCAAGTGTTATGTTGGTTTGAGACTTAAAAGGAAACCACAATACCTACGTAATAAGGTAAATGTAATGAATGACCAAGTTGAAATCTTGTCTTTCAAGTCTTGGTCATAGCATTAGTTATGTTATGGCAAGGGCATTGAGTCTGCAGATGGGACACCTGCATGTAAGATGTAACGTAACTGCTTTATACGTAATCTTCATCTTTCCCTCAGAGCCGTGTATGAAAATTCGACTTTCTGAATTATGGATTGTTTTCAAACTCAGTAGGAGTTTAGGACACAAACGGTTTCAGACATTTTTATACGAATGATTGTTATGTACTTACATTTGCGGTGACCTGTATCTGCTTGAATTTTTCTTGAATAATTGGTTTCAGGATATTTGTATGCCACCTTCTGTGGGCTTCATTTTCTTCTAAGTCAGCAATCAACTTCCAATAGGTATTTGTAAGTAAGTAGAAAAATTCGAATGAAAAGAAGTAGAATAAGTAGGTGTTTGTATCTGTATTTTCTGTACTAGATATATTTCAGCTATACATATATCATATGAACAAGTGTTACTATTATGACGATATACAAAATACAAATGAACATTCAAAACCATACGAATTTGAAAATATTCACATTAAGGATTGTCTATAATTTCCTCTTAGCCCAAGTTGTTGTAAATATAAAAGTGTATCTGTTTTTCTTGTTACAAATTACCATAGTTTAATTAAACAGGAATTAGCAAGTGTAGGTATGCCGTATAGAAAATTCTGTGTATCAATAACCAATATCAATTATACACTTAGACTAGTATGTTTCGAAAATTAGGTAGTAATTATTTTACGCATGGGTGTAGTGGGAATTGTTAAGACATTTTATAAGTTGCATGGTTTGACATCTCCCAATTTGCTGCCTTATTGGATGGTAACACCGCCAAATCTGACGGTAACACCGCCAAATCTGACGGTAACACCGCCAAATCTGACGGTAACACCGCCAAATCTGACGGTATTAACGTCAAATAATGAGGTGACAAATGTTCACCCGCATCCACCCTGTTTTCCTTTCTTGTAAATTTCCAGATTACCACACTTGTGGTAATCAGTAATCTGGAAACTTAGAGGTAGAAAAATTACGTAAATATATATATTCAATTAAAATGTCTGCATTTTTAAGAACCCGAAATATCCCTTAAGTAATTTTGTTAGTAGGTATTAGGTATGAATATCCTATGCATATGAAACCCGCTATAACCGCTAAGGTTTGTTCCCATTTTTCTATTGTGTTCCATTTTTTAGAAAGTGTCTAGTGAAAAGGTGCAAATACAGCTACAAGTTACAAACAACCTAGCACTTTTCCCCGCAGTCCTACAAACCTAGTCATTCAAAGGGTGAATAAATAAAAATGAAAAATTGAAATTATAATTCTGGCTACTCTACGAGTAATATACTACACCAAGCACACCTAGTATACATATATTTCAAATCATATGAAAAACTAAACCACTTACGAATAAAAATGTCTAGCTACTAACTGCATATCTTCTAGTCCATGTACAAGAGATACAACTACTTGTAGCGTGTTTATTGTCTTATTGGTTGTGTATCACATCACATCAACATCGTAAGTGTGGATGTACCAGTACCATATAATATTACTGACTACTCCTGAAAGTTCACATAATAATAATATTATTATTACATAGGTTTAGTCCAAACTTGAACCAAAACCCGTCTGCTGTGCATTACCCATACGCTACAAGCAACCATAAGACATAAGCAGAGATTCAACTTTGTTGTAATCTAATGCAATAATGCGAACCTGCTGTCTGAATGTAGTGACTTGAGCTTATGTAGCTTATACTACACTGCTGTAATGTTATATCCTTTGATGTGGAGTAATTTATAGCGAATATACTATACGATAGCATGTTGTAGCTTACCAAACATTCTGATCTACAGAACATTACGGGAATTGTTTTTCTATACAATATTCATGAACAATAAGAAGAATCAAATGGTGAACTTTTGCCATACTTTTGAGACGTATCCCCAACTATTGCGATTGTAATAATACACACTAAATTACTGTGCACACTATATGTTTACTTCACCCACTCACTATATACTACTGTTTTTCTTGTATTATGTACACACTAGCATTGCAACATATTTACATGAAAAGTATCTCTCAAACTTTGTACCACACGAACGACAAACCGTATTCAATAAATTCGCTTAGCCATGAAACCCATTGTTACCGAACCTACATTATTTTCTACTGAAAAAATATTTAGGTGGATTGGTTAGTAATACCAATGCCTATTGTCCTGTAAATGAAACTAGTAGTGCTGTAACAAACACGCATAGACATCTGTTCATATACTTACTCCAATTTCTAAGGAATTCTTTAGGTGCATTTTGTAGGCCTGGGTTTATGTGAGAAATACTTGTAAAATGACGCTTACCGATGTGGGAACTCGAGTAGTGTTGAATAGATTGTTTTAAACATTGAATCGTCTTGGGGTACATAATCTTCTTTCGCACAGAAAGTTTATTGTTTTATTGCATATCGTGTGTTGATACCATTATTTAAAGGAACCGGAACAGCATAAAAATTGTCACATCCGCTGTTACAATTCTCAGAATGCATTTATGTGATTTTGGGGCGATTTTTATTTCGTTGGATAAGGGTAGTATCTGCAGTTATCTTTATGTTGCAGAAAATGATATTCCCAAAGTCAATTACTGAAAAGTAAACAACTAGGGTGGAGCAGAGTAGAGCAATACCTCTACTCTAGTATAACATACTATTCTCATGATCACGGTTAATGAGACTTTGAGACTGTTCCTGTCTTATTTTATGAAGGTCATGCTACGTATAAAGCCAATATGAAAGTATCAATTTACTACTTATTATACACTTTTTAAGCCTTTATATACTAATAATAAAACTTGAATTTATTCTTTAATATAAAAGAAGAATAGTGCTGTAGGAACAGGATTAAGGGGTTTCAAGCACACGAAAACACTGGATTTTTGGGGCTTTTAAAATGTTCAACAGTTTTTCATTAGAGATAATAGGTACATTATTATTGGTAATAATTACATTTTTACTGGTGTTCCTAGTAGGTACTTAAATAAATAGTAGTCTAGATTTCATGGGTGCTACTAAATAAGGTTTCGTACACAATTACTAGGATAAAAGTGAAAATAACAAAACAACTACAAATAGGTAATACAGTTATCAAAAAATAATCTTAGAAAGGAGAGAAAGTATTTTGTCGCGATTGTGATTTTTATCAACCAAATTCTTAAAGAGAACTTTTTCACATACATAAGATTTACATTCGATATGGAGCAGACAGCAAAAGGACTTTGTCCTGCATTATTTACATTAACATAACTCATTATTCTTTGCTTTACTACTACTGACTACTGACTACTGACACAGTGTACTAATATTTAGAACAACGCAAAGTGCAGTCGAAATGAGTTGATGGAATGATATGATAGTTTGATAATAAAGTATCATATCAATGTGGTGGTGTGTGATATTAATAAAGTATCACACAATGTGGCAGTACAAGACAAGTCAAGCCATAATAACTTTCTACGGATTGACAACTCTCCGTCTTAAACACTAATTGTGTATTGTTGTAAATTGAACTCTCGGCCTTATTAATAAAGTTATTTATTTAAATGATTTAGGCACAGAAAATTTTACCTGTTTGTACATTGCTAAGTGGAAGCTACAGATATACAAGTGTATACAAATTAGAATTATCAATTGAAGAATAATATTTAAGAAGGTATTAGCCCATGAGTAGGTAAGTGGGTTTTATCATTAACATTAGGGAGATTCATTATAGATTCACATTAGGTCATTCGAAGTTTTCTAATTTTTGAATGAGTTTTACGAACATGAGTCTCATCCGGGTCATGTTTTACATCTCATCCTCCAAATTAAGCGGTCGTTTATTGGCAATGGACTCATTTTTGTTTGTTTAGGTACCTAGTACCTAGGTTGGTTTGATTAGACCTAAACCTGCTCACTGTTGCACCAGACGATGTGGACCACTATTAGTTTGCATTTTGTATAGTCTTAAATGTAATTCTGGTTTAGTCTTCTACCATACGAACATAATATTATGCACATGTTATTTTATACATCAGAATATTATAACATAACAACTCTTGCTAACTTATGCATGCCTTTAGCATTGTCTGCACTAGCTGCATATAAAATGCTATCTAAAGAAAGTGGTCTAAAGGCCATTATCAATTTAATGTATGAACCATTTGAGATTAATTAATAATACTACATATTAAGATGATTTTAATTAGAAATAATCTGTAAAGAGTTACGGAGTCCTAACATCATAATAGGCGATTTTGATTTGATTAGCGTAGCTCCAGAAAAACTTTTATTAAAATTTGTTAACGTTATATAGATAGATTGCTGAGATTCAAATAGGGTTGTAAATTAATGGTTACTGTCAAAGTTGGGTGTCACCTGCTGCTGCTAATGGCAAATGTCATTGTCAATTCACGTCTCCTTTGGTATTAAATAAAAAAATTGACAACAGACATTTGATACATTTTAAATATTAAATAAATGTAAATCATAAAAACTATGTCCGTTCAACGAGTAGGTACCTACAGGTGTTAGGTGTTACTGTATGGTTATTCAATTTATTCTGTATTTGTGACGCTACGATTGTTTAATTAGCTCCTTTCTATGATGCTATGATTGCCATCAAGCTACGAGATTTCTTTAAATGAGAACAACCAACCGAGCAAAACTCTCAAATGATCATTTGAAACTCTTAGCTAATTCTTTATATATATGAGTTTATTTCAACATGAAATTCAAACACGGTATGTTTGTTTAAATTCTATGCAATGACTGAACTGCCAACTATTTCACACGTGTGTCTAATTGGTTTTAAAGAACCAAATAATGAATTGCTTTAGAAGTGAATGTTTTTCATTGTTTATTTTACTTTGTTTTTGTTAATTACATACCTTTATATAAATGTCTCTTCTCTTGACATTGAGCAATAGCGCTACAACGATACCTACCTTTAAACTAAACAGACATGCAAGACCTTTAATATACATTGTGAAACTGGGATCCTCACTTTGATATAAATAGAATGATCTGTACTCTGTGAATTTAGTTGGATTTTGTTAACCACCTGAAAAGTTCATAAAACAACTTAAGTATAAAATTATCTGCATCTCTCCGTATCATCTGTTTACTCAATAAACCTGTCGAGATGTTCAGTACATTTAAAGTAAGTTTGAGACTTTTTAACTGAAAATGTTTTATCCAATTTCATGCTGGATTAAACATCTTAATTTCATGAACTTTTTTATGTTATAAGTAGCTGTTCAAATACTTTAATTTATCAGTATTCTTTATCAGTATTCTAACAGGATTAACATTTCAAGTGGTCATATCAGTTGTTGTAATTGTTGTATGAACTAAAGGTTGCTGTTGTATGTGTGACAATTGTCCTATTGTCCTCATATCCTGTTCATGGAGGATTTGGTGGTGGGGGAGGGCATGGAGGTGGAGGAGGAGGAAGAGGAGGAGGATTTTCCGCAGGAGGTTACGGTGGAGGATTGCAAAGAGCATATATTCCAAGTAAGAACATTAAATTACGAATTTGAACTTTCTTTTCACAAATAAAGTTCTTTATTGTTAAAATGTCTTGTCCTTAAGGTCTTGGGAAAGCTGGAGGAGGAGGATTTAATTTAGGTGGAGGAGGCCATGGGGGTGGAGGTGGAGGTGGAGGTGGGGGAGGTCATGGAGGTTGTCCTGGTTGCGGCTAAATCTCAGATAATTGCAGTATTCTTTTAACCTTGGTATTCATGTACAAAATATCAGATTATTGTTAGGGCACATTTATTTGTTTAAAGCAACGGTTTCAGTAGGAAGGTATATTGAAGGACTGCATACATCACAAATCTTTTATTTGTATGTGTATGCATCAAGATTTACATGTAATTTTAACCTGAGGCAGTTTGAACAATAGAATTATAAAATAAAATTATGGTTCTAGTTCTAATTATTCGTAATGTGTGAAATTGTGAATTAGATTATAGCCATCATGCGATTAACAAAGTAACAAAGTAACAAACAAAGTCACTCATTTGTGTTGCACCAGAATTGGCTCTAATTTAATTGTAAACATATAGCGTGTATACATACATACCTATGTAATAATAACTAATAAATCCGTTAACTGTTTATGTGTTGATACACAAGTGTTTCGTTTTACTGTAATGAATGATGTACTCTGCACTTAATGTTAGTTACTATACACTCTACATATTATACAATAATATAACTATGACATGTACACCGCTTTTAAGGCAAACTTCAAACTAAAGGAAATTAACATCCTGAGTCAGTACTTATGGCAATGATGCAGCATTTCTGATAGTCTGTCTGTTTATATCAAAGAAATTTATACACAAATACAGATACACTACAGGCAGTAAGCATTATGTGTGTCTATTCATCAGAAATATTCGTAATTATTGTAGACATTAGACCAATACACATAACATTTGTAATACCAATATGTATCATAGCGCTGCTACCAGCTACCGTGTGTGCATTTGTAAGGCTTCTTCGGTATGTGAAGTATAAATGTATCCTCTGCGTGCTAGCAAATCACTATTATCATACTTTATTTAGATTCATAGTTGTTATCTATTTCTTGCTATATTAACGCAACTACTTTAAGACAGTCGTAGATAGTCGTATAGTTCACTTCACAGTTTCAGATAATAATAAGGATATCCAACCACACAGCGGCGCAATAATATTCTTTCATGTGTATACATCCTTTACATCCATTCCTTTGCATCACTATTAACTTTTATCGTCTATCAAAACGCACATAAAATTTGCATCGTTTTACTCTTATTTGAAGCAAATAAATAACTAAAAATAGTGACCGACACGTACTAAAATGAAATTAATCGGAGTTTGCTGGTCAGTTCTTCTTCTGACATTAATAGGAGGATCCTATACTCAGGTTTGTTATTTGTACCTTTATTGAGATTTTGTGTTATAAGAAAAGAAGTTCTTAAGTTAATTGTTGTACCTACATAATGAAATTGAATTTAGAATTTTGTTTATTAGCGGAATGGGAAAATGTTAATGAGTCTATATTACGAGACTTTATGCCCGGATTGTATACAATTTATAAATGATCAAGTGTACAAAACTTGGAAGACCATTGGAGATTCGTTTGACATTGAATTTGTCCCTTACGGAAATGCCGAAGTAAGACTTTTTGTCAATTTTTTATTGGCACAATTATTTTATCCTGCTTTCATCTTTGCAAAAAACATTTCACAGTTTGTGTATGATGTTTGGCTTGCCATAAAAATGGCTATTATAGAATTTTACAAGTAGAGTATTTAGAGCGCTTTAAGAACCTTGAGTTATACATAGTACAATATATTTGCTTTGATAAAATGTATGTATAAATAATGTATTTCGCTTGCACGTAGTGTTTATCCGTAATGAACTTTTAACACTTATTATTGTTATACTAGACTCTTCCTACGGCTCCTCCAACGTTTAAATGCCAGCATGGAAAAAGGGAGTGTGCTGGAAACAAAATACATGCATGTGCTTTAAAATACATTCCAAGTGAGTCCATCACTCCATTCATAATCTGCACTATGAAAAACAAAGATCCCCCATCTGCAGGTCAAAAATGTGCTGAATCGCTACAACTTGATTTTACTCCTGTCAAAAATTGCTACAATAATGGGGAAGGCGACAAACTGCTGTATAAATTTGGAGAGCAAACGAACAAACTGAATCCTCCACACACTTACGTTCCTTGGATACTCTTTAACGGCACCTTTAGTGAGGCAGACAATGAGAGAGCACAAAATGATTTGTTTCATGTAATTTGCAGTTATTTGTATGATAAACCTACTCTATGCAATAGTGTCTCAGTCTGGTAGACAACACTCGCAATAAAGTTAAAATAAATCTAAAGCATTTATAGAACGAGATTCATGTTCACATAAATTAGGTCTTTGACATTAAGAATCTTACACAATTATTTAGTTACAGAATTTCTATTTAGCATTTTCCATGCTTAACCACGAAGGACATTTCTAATGTAACTTTAAGCGTGTTTCACTTTGTTATGATATACATATTACATATTACATATACATATTTGATATTATTATATTATACAATTTAATGTTTCAATGAGCCAAAAGTTAGGGCCTAATTTATAATTATAGAAATAAAGTTACTATATTAATCATGTTATTTTATAGGTATGTTTGTCAACAAATTGCAATGATTTATTTCAGCTTAAACGTACTTTACCACGAAGAACATTACTTTCATAATAGATACCTAAATAAAACAGACCATATTATACTAAATAGCAGGTCTTGTACCTTCATTCCTGGAACTGCATGCTGCTTGCTTCTTAAGTATATAGGACTTTAGAAGCAATACATTACACAATGCATAACAACAATATTGTATTTAGTGTTACCATTAAAGAAATTAAATCTATGCTGGAAATTCCTACCACAAACAAACAATACGTTATATCTAATCAACCACAATTTAGACTTAGAATATGTACCTACCTATATAACTTATGATACCGCATGCGGGTGTGCATATATTATTTGCGTAACTATAAACTACAATTAACTCCACTTACTGAGTAATTACGTACCAATCGTTCTATAATCATTCTAACTGCTGTAGGTAATTCACTTTTTCATGTACCAGGAAGAACTGAGTATTAATAACTTTATGCAGGTCATGCATATAATATCATCAATAACACTATCTACCAAAAGTAGTTAACGTCGGTAAAAACGCAATTCCTTGAGTCAAATTATAAGGGCTTGACCGTGCCCTAATTACTGGGAAAAATTACTGGCAACCAATTTTTGTCGATTTAAATTATGTGTGTTTCAGTTATATAAGGCTTATGTGTGATCATAAATTGGTAATGTGAGGTGTAAGTATATACTAATGAATATTCATAATAAATAGTTAAACTAAGCAACATGGCGAAATATTACGAAGTCGTCAGCAAACAACCACATTCAGAAAAGACAGGTAAGTGACTGCGATATTTTTTGCATTATTATTCTCGTTTAGTTCCTTGAACTTGCAAATTTCTACAATACAGTTAGTTTTACAGTTTTTGTTTGTTTTTACAGCTCTCATCTCTAAATCCAAAGTCTCATTTGAATTAGATTTGCTTAATAAAACTGACTCAATCATAATTCAAAAGGTGGAAGGTAAAAAAGATGTTACCCTTGCATTGAATGAGAACTTTTATGCATATTACTTAAAATGAAATAATATTTATTTTTTATATACAGAGTGCTGCTCTTATGACCAAGTTTATAAAATTCTAAACAATAAACAGACATTTTATAGAGCGATTCAAGAAAATCACTGTTGCTCTCAAGCCTATGAAGATGTGTTCATATTCGATTTTCAAGACCGGCCGATTGTTCAAATCGAGAGAACCGAATTTTGCGGTTATATATCTAAAAACATGGTAAGCTTATTTGAAAACTTCATGTATAACTAGAATATAAAAATAAGCCTCAAATAAACCTTCAGTCTCGTAATTATCTAAGATCTAAAAATGCCTTATTTACAACCTTTCCTAGAAATTCAGAGTGAGTTCTCCACCTGGAAATCCTATTGGCGAAATAAATCGTAAAATGTCTTTTCTTGAGAAAGATCAATTTGAAATATGTGACAATGAGGCAATATTCTCTGTTGTTAACATAGAGAATGTATGCGATACAAAATATTTAAACCTAATTCAAAAATTATTACATGTTCATACTTATTATTATCAGGAAATCAGCACTAATGAAACACTTGGATTTTTATCACATAATATACAGGATTATTATCTGTCGACAGAAAAAGACAAGCTTGCTCAAGCACATCAAAATGGAAACGTTTATAAACTTAGTTTTACAACTGCAATGACATCGGTGGCTAAGATGACCTTCATTTGCTTCATCATTTTATTGGTAAGACTAAGATAATGTTTGTCTAAAACCTAATGTTATCCCAGTTTACGTCTAGGAGAAAAATAGCTTGCTATAACTAGCAAAAATCCTTTAAACAATTCCCTGCTTCAACCGTTTTAAATCTGTCTAACTTAACACTAAGACATTTACATTAGTTTAAAAATATTTATCCTAACTTGGGACATGTATGGGGGAAAGTGTAATGTGTAAGAACACACAAAATAAATCTCTGCCACTCGTACAAATATGCCATGAAAACAAATTAAACTAATTAAAGTTACACTTCAAGTTATTGAAATTGTTATTGTACATTAAATGACATCAGTTTAAAACATAATAATGAAGTATGAATTTAATAATTTATTTAATATTTTTTAAATTGTATATTTAGGATCTTGTGAAGCAAGAAAGAATTAATTAAGCCAACAGCATGAACAAGACTAGACAGTACATTTTCACTGATAGTCAATGAAGAACCATTGGGAGTTGGGACGTCTACAAGAATACAGAAATTCTATATCGGATTTATTTGTTTGGTCACGATTATTTGTACACCAGTGCAGTATACCCAGTAGTCTTTGTTTTTCACGCATTGATTGTGACCAAAGTGATTGTTAGGATTATTTCTAAACATTTCAATATTGTACACACAATGTAACGTACATATATCTATATATATGGACCTAGGTAGTTATTTTGCTTACAAAAGTTATTTTCGGCAATTTACATTTAAGTTTTAATTATATATGATTGCATTCATCATGCAATTGCATGTAAAATCTGAATGTTCAATAGATTTTAGAGTTTAGGCATACAGTTAGAAGTATAAAGGTGTTCACTGCTGATTTTCAATATTTAAAAAATATATGTAATTGACGATTTATTGGATTTGGTGTTTGTAGAAAAATAGCAACTTTAGTTTGAGTTGCTGTTTTCAGAGTTAGTGGTTGATATGATTCTGGAAATAAAAAAGCATTTTATTACAAGTATAATATGTATAATCATTTTAAGTTAACTTTTTTGATGTCGTAAATTCATGGAACACATACCCCATTGGCATATTTCTTCTGTGCCCTATTCGGTTTTGGATCTATATTCAGCCTAAGAAAATCGGCGTAGGCTGCAACTGATTTACAAGGAACCAACCTGAAAACAAAATGTATTAGAGGCACCTTGAATTTAGTGTGAATAGTCTATTATTATGCTCTACCAATGTTATTATACTACGTTCTTACTCGGAGTTTTCAAATAACATTTAGAATAACATTTAGTTTAGGAAACGTGAGAAATTCTATGAGATGATTATATGTAAAGCACAATTGAAATGGCAATAGTTTTCAAGGTTAGAAATTATAACATTCGTAAAAATTGAGAGATGAAAAAAGTAACGAATAAAACTTTAATTCGTAGCGCATTAAAAAATTGTGAATTGTACAATCCACAAACATTAGAATAAAGTTCTCACGTAGATTATAGAAATCATGGACAATCTTAGAGCATTAAGAGAATTTTTGAATATATTTTTCCTGGAGGTCTATGTGCTTAAAACGTGACTACTGCAACTGCTACTGCTGCTACTGCAACTGAAGACTTAATCTCAAGACTTACCATGAAAACATGGCCAACCATCCTACTAATCGTGGAGTGTAGATATAATCTTGCTCTCTTTGCACACCAATAATCACTTTTTGAGCGACCACCTCCGGCGGATCGATAGGGAAAAGCAGTGGAAACCTACAATTACATAATTATATCGTCATTCATCAATTGCACTTTAAATGTCAACGCACTTTAAATGTCAACGCACTTTTTTAACTATAATAAATAAGAAAAATGTACCTTGTATGTGGTACAGCACCATCAAGCATTTCAGTGGAACAATAGAAAGGATATGCAATGGTCACAGCTATATCTGGTTTGTCCGGATGACATCGAAGCTCATCCCGCAGTCCGTCCATGTATCCATGTACAGCATGTTTAGTTGCACTGTAAGGGACGATATTTCTTGTAGGCAGTACCCCAGCCGCAGAACACACAGAAACAAGATGTCCTCTCCTTTTCTCAATCATTGAAGGCAAAAATTGCTTCAGGATCTAATTGTAATTTTACAAATGGTATAAAAATATAATCAACTAAAGCGGGTCTAGCAAGTATCATAGGTATTTTCTTAATAACTGACAATTTGGGGTTTGAGTGGACACTTACCCAAAAGTTTGACAGAACATTTACATTAAACATTGCCTCGATATCCGAGGCTGTAGTATCCAGAAACGGAACAACTCTCATGAGTCCAGCATTGTTTATGACTATTGTTACATCCCCTACTTCTTTCTTCACCTGAAAAATACAAATTGTCTTTCATTACACCAACATAAAAAATTCACACTAAAAACTAGCGAAGTCATAAACAAAAAGTCCTGCTTAGGTTAATTTAATGGCGCATACAGTAGTATGCTATATCGGAATTGTCATTGTATCAATTATTGTACATTTACATAAATCGTTACTAGTAATGATTAACAATGAGTTTTCAACATTTCTCATGATGAGAAAATAGTAAGAAATTATCTTTAAGATGCCCTTACTTCGTCAATTATAAGGAGAAAAGAAAGATTAGTAAATCAGAAGAATAGTATTTATAAATACAATGAGATAGGTAGGAGATTCCCATGCAGATACATAATATGCATATTATACTGTTTATATTAGTTATTAATACAATAATAATTATAACAGCCTAATTAATAACTGTAGTGTATTAGCACATGATACACTTGAGACTTGCAATTGCTTGCAACGCAACGCTACATCGTGCATAATTTGTTCTCAAGTTCACATTGCTTCGTTGGTGTTGTAAAGAATTACAATTTCATTAAAAGTGAATTTCGTGTCATCTTCACTGTAAATTATTCCCAGAAATTAACGTAGCGCTCTGTCAATATTAACCTAGATTTGTATTTCCATCCAACTCACAGAGTTTAACGTTCAATAAGTTAACGCTGCGCTCCAACTAAGGTGACTCTGCCGTACAAATATATGACAAAAAGTCATATAATGCATTATAGTTTATTGCCAATAACATGCAATATGATTGGCTCTACGAGAGTGGCGCCAAAATTTGCTTGTAGAGGGAAGAGACAAATTCACATAATAAGCAAATAGCTTTCACAAATATACCGAGTTATCCGACGCTTAGATCAGATTGATTACTTTATTACATTACTGTCATAAAAAGTTAGCTGTTTTGGTAGTTGCAAGATCGAAATTCGTTTTGTGCTAGTTGGAATTAGAAAGGTAAGTTTATTTTTATAATAATTTTTATATTTTTTATTGTCACGCTTGTAATTACTGATTGATGACTAAGGCTCGGCGAAATATGTTTTTTCAAACCCCCAAATATGTACATAATATGTTCGAAAAAATGTGCAAAATATTTTTTTATATTTTTTTCTCCTATAAAAAATGCATCAAAATAAAACGAATTGCAGTGGATGAAATAAGCTTATAAAGATAGCCGTTGAAAAGTAGCCGGTTGGAGTTGGAGGGGAGGAAGTGGGGTTGCGGGACTTAGTACTTTTTTTGGGATGCAACATTTGACTTAGAATATTTTCAGGGATGCAACATTTAACTTAGCAAGTCCAAAATAAATGTTGCCATGGAGACAAAGTTTTCGAGAAAATATTCTATATGTTAAATGTTGCATTCCAACAAAATTACTAAGTCCTGGACCCCACTTCCTCCTCTCCAATCCAACCCAACAAAATTCCAAAAATATAATACAGCGTGATCAGTGGCGTATTTAGGGGGGCTTAGGGTCCGAAGCCGCCTCCACCTAATGCTCCTGCTCCCGCTCAGACTACGATTGTGGATTTTTATTGTCCAAACGGACATCAGGTCCTTAAAGATATTTTGATTTGCCCAACCTGCATGCTTTCATACAGTCACGCAGTGCATACGATGCGGAAATTGTTAAGGTTTGGTGGTGGATGTCAGGTGCGAAACAATTGTCCCAATTGTAATGCTCTCTATGAGGTGGTTGGAGCGATTCAGCCTCCTTTAAACTTAGGTCACCAATTACCTCAACAACAAATATAATGAAGTGAAATGGCAAAAATAAAACTTATAAAAAATATAAATATTTTTGGGAGAGGATTTTTGCATCCCTGCACTCTAGGATCCAGTTTTTACATACCTGAAAGTTACCAGGATTAATTTTTGCATGAATTATTTTGCATCCCTTCATAGTTACCAATATGCAACGATCATCCATCAATTTGATGCATAACAAATTTAGCCTATGCATTTGCGCACGGCCGTATCGATTTCCGGGGGAGGCAAACTATAAACATGAGGTATATATGCATCAATAATCGCGAATAGCGCGAAAAATTTCGCGATTTTTTGCTCTTTCATGGCAAAATAATCTCTTTTTTTATTTTGGGGGGGGGCAGCAATTACCCTATTGCCCAACCCCTGAATACGGGCATGCATTTGGGTAATGTATAGACTAAAATGCTAACGAAGGACAAACGGACAGATAGAAAATTGAAATCCATAAACATCGGAATCCTCTGATATATGCATCTCACTGCATACAAGCATGCATCTCACTGTTTTTTGTAACACAAGTAGTTTGTTGACATTTCGGCTACCTT